>VDFB02055255.1:0-34461 GCA_007258455.2 Sequoia sempervirens
TGAGGATAGTGATCTTGATGGGAAAGCTCATCTTGGTGTGGGAAATAATGCTTCTACCCTTTATAGGCTTGATTAGGCCACTCCCCTTATTGTAGGTCAAACACTTGCTACTCTCTAAACTCTATCAACCATTTATCAAGATCCTTCAACAATCATGTAAATTCCTCCACACTCATATTGCCAAAATTTTTGGCTTGACTTGGAGAGTAACCAGGATGATTTTCAAAATGATTAGTCTCTTGGTTGCTGATAATAATATGCAGGTATCCAAGAAGATTGAGCAGAGTGGTGGGTGGTAAGCATTTTCATAATATTGAGAACCCACAACAATAACGTTCTATGAAGTGAAAAGGGAGGCATAACCAACCTGATATTTTTTATTGGGAGGTGAAAAGTTAGAATTTTTGTTGTATAGGGGAGTGTACATGTGGTTTCCATTAAATTTTGATATTTTTAAGCATGAGAATGACAAAAAAAACTTAGAAAATTTAAAAGGAAAGTAGAGGACTGCCCAACCAAATATTTTGGGTACATATCAACAGAGTCAACCAAGAATTGTAGAGTTTCTAGGTGCATGCAGAACTACCTCCAAAGGTTGAAATGTTGACGAAGACACCACTTACTCAATTGGATGAAGTAAAACCAAAATTTCTTGAACCCATAGATATGAATGGAGCCACCATGGTGTGTTAAGAGATGCCTCAAAAGGTAAAATGTGTTGAAGATAACACCAAATTCTTCAATAGAGAGAAAGTGATCCCATCAGGCATGCCAAAAATTGTCCCACTAGGCATGCCAAAAACTATTGTCACATAAAATTGTACCCTACTGAACAAGGATTTCATTGTTCTAATGACACAATGGAAACAACCTCAAGGTATGGGACATTTGCACTTATTAGGTTGAATCTCCGAAGAAGGTAGGCTTCTTCTTCTAATCTAAGTGTAAATATGTTGTTCTAACCCAACACATGAAAACCCTATCACTACTCTACTCTAGCAGCTCACAAGGAAAATATATAGAAAGATAACATAAAATGAAATAAAGTGATACAACAAGATAGGATTTGTTTCTTCTTTTCTTCATATTTCTCAATACATTAATAAATCAACTAAAACACACATTCATACATGAAGGTAAGAATTTTTACTCAAACATGGAAGAAATATTTGTGACAATAGCTTGATTTCATTAATATAAGGCATAAATCTAGACTTTACAATGGTGGAATGCAAAGATATAGTGTTTGCAAAAAAAAACTATAAGAGGATCCCAAAAGAAGAACTCTTAAAAAGAATACAAGTGTTTCCTTTATAGTTCTGGCATAACTTAATTGATCCCAACCAAACCATAACCTGGTTAGGGTTAGCAACTAAGGAGCTCTGATCAAGAAAAGATCTTCTCATGATATTCATGTTGGAAAGAGAGTTTGGAGAAGCCAAGAATTACACATCATACCCTTGCCATCAATGCTTTAACAACACATTAAAATATTCCATCATAACTCCATGAATGGAGATTTGTGACTCTCATTAAATCCATAGATAAATCATGTCTTGATAGGAGATTTCCACCTACAACACATAAAAAAAATTTGCACCACCCCTAACCATCAATGCAACATGGGAGAAGCATAGAAAATCAATCCAAGGGCAATCGGATTTAATCAAGTTGTTGAAAATGAAATGGTTCCATTACTCTAGGTCCTCCCATGAACACAACATGCTTGCCCATTGTAGTTTGAATTTAGGCCATTAGATCATGGATGGTGGTGGAGCCTGTAAATTTTGAAAATTTTACATTGGTGTCTTGCCTTTTCGTTATCCATTGCATCTTTTCCTTAGGTTTTGGTTCAAAAGCCCTCATTTAAAATTTCATATTCTTTTTCCCTAGGCATTATATTCCTTCATTGAATTGCTATACCCAATTACAGGTTATTTGAGTCACTACTTAAGCCATAAAAAGTGTGTTGTCACCAGCCCTTTGGTCTAGGTTTTTCAGTCATCACATGTTATACCATTGCCTTAATATTTCCTAAGTCAAGTGAAATATTTCCTATTAAAATTAATTGAGTCTTAAAGTCTTTAATCCCATGGGTCTTGGTCTTATCGACCTAGTCGATCCCCTTCTTTAAGACTAAATTTTCTCCATGTATAGATTTACCAATGGTTGGATCTAAAGATTTAATCTCAACCATTCCCTGATTCCCTACATGAATAAAATAATATTTTCTAAAAAGTAACACGACTAGCAAGCTAAAAAAACATGTACTGTCATAGGTGTGGGGCCTGATCTCCACTTACATATCTGGCACTTTGAACCAATGGTCGAGATGCATTATTGAGATTTAATCTCAGGGTATGTGTAGGATCATCATGGAAAAATAAGGCCCTTAAGTGGCAAAAAATTTAGAAAAATCAGTGTTAGGAAACTTGATGTAAACATTTGAATAAGTTATCTATATTATTTCAAAAATATGTAAGAATAGAATTTGTAGTAAATTGAATTTAGTTTCTAAACTACTAGGTTTATTTAAAAATAAATAAAATCTATTTGGTGAAAATTTGAAATTTCAATATAGTAGTACTTAAATTTCAGGGGAAAAATAAGAAGTAGGTATTTGTCTGACCACCCTAACCATAATAAAATGATAATAATTTTTTTATAAGATTTTATATATAAGTAGAGGAATCATGTCTAGATGTGATGCATATTTTTTTGTAACTTTTTTCCAAGTAAATAATTAATTATGATTTTTTTATTATAACTTTTAAAAAATATAAAAACTCGTATGTCTGACCACCTTAACTTGGTCAAAACTTCTTGAAATTTAATTTTTCTTTTTTTAATCCTATAGTATGTGAAGCATAGAATGTGACACATGTTTCAGATTAAAAAAATGTGATACCATTTGAAAGTTATAGATGATTTTCAATCAGCATATCAATCAGGACTTTAGTCATAATTCTAATAGAAAATAAATAATAATTATTTATTAAATTCAAATTAGATCATAATTTATATTGGTGGAAAGCTGAGAATCTCCTCTAAAAACCCTTTTCATTTTATCAATTTTGGGTAAAAAAAATGTTGTCAGCCACATACCCTACAAATACTCATAATATTGCCACTTTTTGGCCCATCATGATCCTGCACATACCCCTCAACTATTCCCCACTAGCTTGTATGAATAAAATAATGTTTTATGAAAAGCAGCGAGGCTAGTGGCCAACTAACACGTGGATTCTTTTGTCACCTGATAGGAAAGTGAGGCCTATAGAATGAATGAGTCAACACTCTAGATGGAAAAATATTAATGGCACTGGATAGGTGGGTGAAGGTGACATAAATTCAAACTTTTTTGAGTCAGTCTAATTCATCCAACGTTTCATCTCATAGAGCAATCAACTGTTGACATTTAAAATTAAAGATGTGGCTATGGGAGTCATTCTACATTGCATGATTAAGTAGTAATGTTAGAAATGACATGTAGAGCTACTCAAATATGATTTGAAGGCACATAAAATATTTCTTTTTTCACATAATCAAAGACTGCAAACAAGTTTTAAAGCATCCAGGAGATCAAAGTGAGAATTCTAGAGTTCAAGGCAATCACTACTAGGGTTTTCTTCAAGCATAAAAGTAGTAAGTCAAAACAAGTACCATTCTCTATGATCTTTTTAAATTTCCTTGGATTAGGGTAGATGTTCTCTATATCATTTTGTCAAATTAATTCTACATACTATTGAATTATTTTATAGTAGTTTGAGCTCCTTCTAGGGTTTAAAGTTCTATCAAGCCTATTGAATTTTTTATTGTCGAGTCATTCCATAGGTTTTAAACAAAAAAGGCTAGGTCTTGAACCACTCTAGTGCCAAAACCCTAGATTAATTAGAACCTACCTGTTACTAATGGCTTCCAAGGCTTAAGTTTATGTTTTTGAAACCGTATCAAGACCTATTACCCAAGATTTCATTGAGCAATTGAAATCCTCAACTATTAAAAAGGATGAGGAAACAACTCTATTTTAAGGCCCTAAAATTAAATAAGGGTTAGTTGAAAAACAATTCTATATCAAGGATGTCGATGTGCCATACACTGGTTGACAATTGTTCTAAAATTGGTTTGGGAATAGAAATAATGGAGTTCTTGTCTACAACACCTAGAGATTAGATATGGGGAATTTAGTGGTGCCCAACGTATACATGGATGTGGATTTATTGAAGGATATATGGATATGTGCAGGATCATGATGGGCCAAAAAGTGGCAATATGATGGTTAGATGGTTGATGACTATTTTTTTACCCAAAATTGATGAAATGAAAAGGGTGTTTAAAGGAGATTCTTAGCTTTCCACTAATATAAATTATTCTTTACTTTGAATTTAATAGGTAATTATTATTCATTTTCTATTCAAATTATGACTAAAGTCCTAATTGATAGGTTGATTGAAAAACATCTATAACTTTCAAACGCTATCACATTTTTTGAATCCAAAACATGTGTCACATTCTATGGTTCACATACTATAGGATTAAAAAAAGAAAAATTGAATTTCATGAAGTTTTGGCCAAGTAAAGGTGGTCAAACATACAATTTTTTCTATTTTTAAAAAAATTGAAATAAAAAATTCATAATTAATTATTATGAAAAATAAAATACAAAAGAAATGTGCGTCACGTGAGACATGACTCCTCTGCGTGTATAAATATTATAAAAATATTATTTTATTTTGGTTAGGGTGGTCAAACAGACACCTACTTCTTATCTTTTCCCTAAAATTTAAGTAACGTTGCATTGAAATTTCAACTTTTCACCAAATAGATTTTTTTATTTTAAACAAACCTAGTAGTTTAGAAACTACATTCAATTTGCTAGAAATTCTATTCTTACTTTTTTTTGAAATAATATAGATAACTTATTCAAATTTTTACCTCAATTTTTCTAACTCTAATTTTTTTTAATTTTTTGCCACTTAAGGGCCTATTTTTTCCATGATGATCCTACACATACCCATATATCTATGAGGTATGATCCTTTCTCAAGGGTTATTATGGCATATGATGGTTTTGAAATGGTAAGAATAACCTAAGAGGAGATTGTATAAATATTCAAGTTGCGTGAATATAGTTAGGATATGATTCCCATTGACCTCAAAGCTTTTAGAGAAGAATACGAGAAAACAAAGCTTATGTTTATGTTGACAATGTGGCCTATACATACTGCAATTATAGGTGTTGGGAAATCAAAGAAACAATTAACAATTGGAAAGGATGAAAAGGAGACCTTTCCCATGAAATAATTTCCAAATTACTTTAGGAAAAAAAATTTCTCCCTATGTAAAATTTTTGGTTTTCATCTGCCTTCCACCATGCCAAAAGGTTACATGTATATGGTAGCAAACATCCAACACCTGGCCTATGATGTAGTATATGATTATTCCACTTAACTCTTAGAAAACATGCATTAGGTTTTGTCTGCACTTAAGGCAGGAAAGGATTGGGTGAGGTTCTGGTGGTATTCTCTCCTAATTCACATGTTCTTATTCAAAGGAGAGAAGAATTTTGGTGAAGACATTAGACTAAAGAAGGTTGAGGAGGATATTGAACTGCCAATCTAGTGTTGGACTCAAATTCTAAATAAGGATGACTTGAAAAATGATTATGTTGTCTTCCAAAATGTTTTTGCCTTCAAATTGAGAAAGTTTTTGGTTTATAATCCCCCAAGGATTCTAAAGGAGATACATGATATTTTGTGGCCCTTGGAAAGGAGGAATGAATTTAAATTGACTCATAATTGGTGGGATGTAATTCCATACCCGAGTACAACAATCTTCAAAGTCTTTGGCACAAATGTGAAACCACATGCATTACCATGAGATGTGCCATTAAGGATTGGATTCATTGAGGTTATGAGGCAATTGGGGGAAACACAAATGGTGCATTAACCTTAGCAACAAAAGAAAGGATCATTCTTTCATGAGTGGATGATGTTTTTTAGATTTTTTAATGCCTAAGGGAGGATGGAAAGGTTTGGAACAAATTCTTGCACCTTATAGGTTGAAAACTGTGCACCCAAGAAACCATGACCTGGAGGGTTTCATTGCTTCTTTGAAAGAAAGGATTAGAAGTGGCTCCTTCATCCATAATTTTTACTATCCTAAAGATGCGATCAATAATATTTTTTATTTTCAAATCCAAAATGAAAGGAACAAAGTGTATCTCACCTTCAATAAAATAGTGGATAAAGTTACAAGGTTAGATCCCAACTATGACCCTCTGCTCAATATTAAGGGTGAGTTAAATAGTGTTATGTATGTACTTGAAAACTTTGATGACACAGTGGGTGTATTGAGGGAATAATATACAATAACAGATAAGGGGAAGGCCTTGGCTATTGAGGAAAAACCAACAAGAGTAGAGGAGGAGAGACCCTCTTATCAACCATCGCAAAAGGTTAGAGTGTACTCCAAGAAGAAGGAAGTGATAAAGAAGCAACAAACACTTCTAACCCCTACTGCATCAAAGGGGTCAAGAGCATATTCTCCTATGAGGTTAGTAACATCTCCTCTTAGACAAGCTCCCCCTACCATAATTGAACTTGATTCACCTCCTAAAGGTCCATCTCCATCTGAACAACCACTGCCAAAGAGGTAGAGGATTGAGGTAGTAGGGGTAGTTGATTACCCTAATTTAGAAGAAGATGACATCCTTGTCACACTAGAAGACATGCAAAATGCAATGCCTTCTCCCTCATGGGAAGTTGCATCAAGCATGGGAAAGAGAAACCTCAGATTAGGAAAATAAATATTAGTTGCCTAAGTAGTGATGATGAACTAAGCCATGAGGCTTGCAAGACATTGTTGGAGGATAATTCTTTTGTGCAGACCAAATAATTCAAGGATTTTGTATGGAGATCTAAGGCTAGGGAAAAATTTAGTGGTGAATCCTCACCAATTGGTGAATAATTGAAATTGAGACCTCCAGAAATGGTGAATAGTACAAGTTAAAAAGGACGTTGAATCGCTAGGTTTTTACAAAAAAATAATTTTGTCTAGATTAATTCACCTATGCATTATTTTTTAAATGATGTGTCATTGGAATTGATTCGCCAGTAGTTTATACTATAATTAAAAATATTAATTATATTCACCAATAATATTATATTACTACCATTAATTTTGGGGCAATGTTGCCACAATAATAAACTACTGTTTAATTTTAGGGATATTTTAGACTTGAATAAGGTTTTTTTATTGCCATTAAATCATTGATTATTGTTTTAATTGGTTGTAGGTTGATCCCAAAACCTAATACGCACATGCCTTTTAAAATGCTTGTTGAAGCCCAATGGTAACAATTTAGCTTTTCATTTAGTCTTACTTTCAAACTGATATTTTAAAAAATAATTAATTTGGGTGTGCTCCAATGTATTTTCGATAGTGAATTTATGATTGGTGGTGAGGGGCTCTACCCCTCAACCCTACCTATATCACGACAGGAGCACGCCAGCACCACTGTCCTCAAACCCCATGAGGGGGAATTTCCCCTTTGACCCCCACAAGGGGGCTCTGCCCCCTTGACTCGACTGATGGCTGCCACCCCCGAGCCCCTACTTCAATATTACAAAAAACAAAAAAAATTGGGGGAACTGCATTGACCACCTATGAAAATTTTTAAAGGAGATATTTTCCATTGTAATTAATTTTTTTAGTGATTATTAACTAGGATTCACCACTGTGATTATTATTTTTACCAATTATTCATTATGATTCGCCAAGATTTTACAATTTTTTTTAATAATGTGCATAGATTTCCCAGGAAAATTAATAATTTTTTTCAAATAAAAGCAAAGATTCACCAAGATTGTACACCTTCATTGAGGGGGGTGTTTCTTAAAATTATCCCTTGCTAAGGCTTAGAAGTATGTAGAAAATGTTGCTAAGGAGAGGATCATGCACCTGAAACTTCCTGAGGAGGTTGTTTAGGAAAATGTGAGGAAAATGATGAGGAATGAATTCCAAAACATCACACCTAAATAGGGCAGAGCATTAGTATATAAACGTGGTGTATTATTTCTACCACAGTGGGATATTAAAGATGTAATTGTAATAGACACAATAAGGAGGCCTGAGAAACCCTTATTTCAAACAAAAGCAGAGACCAAATTGGCATTGCAAGGGTCAACCTTTAGTGAAGAATGGGATGCCTTGGCCTTTTGGTCATTATCTTTGCGGTCTATAAAACCAAAAGTTGTTGAGCCAACCAACTTTAGTGGGAATTTAATTATTAAAAGATCCTCAGACACTCCAAAATTTGAAGCAATAGAGATGATAATTAATGTTGCTAAATTCACTAAGGCAATAGTAGAGAATGTCACTACAAAGAGATTCTTGTACATAAGAAAATAAAATGATATTATTGATGAGTATAATAAGAGTCAACAAAAGGTAGATAAGCTGGAAATAGAGTTAGAATTGTTCAAGCAACAAGTAGGAACATTGAAGACCCATGGCCCATTAGGTTCAAGTTATGTTGCACCTACTTCCCCAATTACACATCTTCAATCTCCTCTTCCTCCACCACAACAATAATTATCAATAATTCCATACAATTTGGTTCAAGAACCAATGGAATTTGAGGATCCAAGAACATCAGGTGCAAATCCATTAGATGAGCCCACAAAGGAACAATTGTTTCAAGAGATTGAAGTATATAAGAAACTGTTGTCACAAGTTTAGAACAACTTATGATAATAGGTTGAAGATTTTTTATGTAGTTGAGGAGCATATTAATAAGAAGATTCAATGTAATTTGAACAAAATCCATTCAAATTATTCTTTAATGCTGCAAGAAAATAAGTTGTCTTAGAGAGAAAAATATTTTTCTCCTCTAATCATGGACAGATGGATCCCCATGGTTTATAATTTGAAGCTCATAGCATTTGGGTCTACACACCAAAAGGACAAATATCAAAAGATTGGCCCAACAAATAAATTTGTTAAGGAAATTAAGGAGAAAATGCTTCAAGGATATATTGAACCTTTGGAAGAAAAAATAAAGGAGTTAGAATCAAAATTTGATGATGCATAATTAGTATTATTGTTTGATATTCAACGTACACATGATGAGGTTAAGACTCTACATGCATGGAAAGATCAAGTGGATATGACTATTACTTCTCAAGCATCCCTCATATGTGAGAATGTTGATATTGATATTGATTTATTAAAAAATACTCTTGAAATTTTGTATTTCACCATTAGCTTCCTAGAAAATGTTGAAAAAGAAGCTAATTCAGTAATGGCTAAGTATGTTCCTTACATAAAGAGGATGGACAAACTCTTGGGTTTTGATTTTCCTTCTGATACAAAGTATGAATTTTGGAAGAATAAATTTATTGATGATTTGGAGCTATAGGCACAAAGATGGAGAACATATATGCATGGTCAAGTATAATGCAGGTCTAGCCTTACAAAGTGTAATTTAAAATAGATATGTTTCTCCCTAATTCAAAGTGTGATAGGTAAATGTTGATTGTTGGTGACTTGGACTAGTGCTGGAGGCTGATCTAGATTTTGATCCACATTTTCTTTCCTTTTTGCATTCCTTTTTTCCTTCTAGTGAAGAAGGATAAAGATGCTTCAATGGATTGAAGACCACTCTCTTCAACAAATTTCCTTTTGGAAGGTGAGGGAATTTCCACCAAATGAAAAGTCATCTTTGTCTCATGAGGGAATATTCTCTTAGTTTGTTGTAACCATTCCTCATGGATTGATCGATTTTAGTTGTGAAATGAAAATGTGACAAGTGCACTTTTGGTCTAAGGCTTGTTTCACTCCCTTATTTATGATAAAATGGAATTCATGGTCATTTGTACGAGTCTCTTTTTGAATTAGGGATCTAAAAATGCAAATTGATAACAAAGAGAAAATATGTTTTGAGTCTATATGTCAGGTTTTGAGTCAAGAAAATAAGTTTTGTAAATTTTATGGTTTTCAAGCATGTCTAAATGAACAATCTAAACCTTTGAGTGTATTGTCTCTCCATCTGTAATATTTAATATGAGTTATTAATGAAAACCTAATCAATTATCTTTCACTAATTTTCATTGTTGCTTTGCAATGAAATCTGTTTTAATTCTAGATTTTTTTTAATGAATCAATTCAAATACCTTCATTAAAGCATGAATTCATATGAATGTTTAGTGGATATGATAATTATTCTATGAGCATTTGGTATGTGTATTGTAATGGAATTACACAAATATCATGGTTATTTGAAATTAAACTTACCTTATAGTTCAATTTATTTTGATTTGACTCCCTTCCCTAAGATAAGACACTGATCTAACAAGTTTTAAAGCATTTTTTATGGTTCTAATATTTCAATTTGAGAAAAAAATTCATAAACAAGTTTACAATCATGTTATCTTGCTTGAAGTTGGTACTATGTTGTATTCTTAGCTTTAGATGTTTAATCCTTTTAAAAGAAATTCTAGTTTGTTGGAGGATTTTATTTAATTGGAATTTCAATGAGAATATATTTTCTTACTATACAATGTGTGATATAATTGTTTAGAAGATTGTAGGATAACATTGTGGGATCACCCTCCTAGGTTTTGTAAAGCTCAAAGTGTAGGAGGGAAGAATTATAGATTCCTCTTGTTCATTGGCCAATGACCTCCTAAGTATTCAAATATTGAATATATAAAATTCATATATGCTTAGTGAGATTTTCTTGGTTCTTTAAAAACAACCAACAAATTGGTGACTCTACTGGGGATCCCATTTGACAAAATATTTGTTCTCCAGAGTGCCTTGTCTTGGATCACAATGATTTATAGTGATTTTTATCCTTAGATTCAGTCTATTTGAAATTTCTATTAACCATAGTTTAGATTTGTTCTAGATTTCCCACCATTTATGTGTTTAGAATTCCTTTCCCAAAGTTCAACCCAAATTGCTTCATCTTTTGCAAAAACCTTTTTGGAGTCTGTAAAGTTTAATGTTAAATCTCCTATGTGATTGTGAAGGGTCTTGTAAAATTTTGCATAAAATAATAGCACCATTGCTATAAATTTGTCCCAATCAATTTGGGTGGTGACTTTGAAGTCTCTACACCAGTGCGTGCCAATACTTGAAGTTACCAAAGACATTAAGATAAAAAATAGAAGAAAATTGAAAAGGTTGATAAGAGCAGGGGAAATTCAAGCACAAATGCATGGAACCCATGCCAATATGAAAAAAAATCCAAAGCAAATATTGGAGGGAGAACTACTAAAGAACTTTCATGAAAAATGGAAAGCAAAGGATACATGAACAAGTCTAGTCCTCATCCAGCTCCTAAAAATGAAATTCATTCTAATTCTAGTTTTGAACATGAAAGAAATTTATTGGAGTTAATTGATAATGCTTCTCTTGAAAGAAGACCAATTGCACTGAAATATGTTGTGAGTGAACACTATTCAAATCAAGCCTTAATGGATAAACATAGAAGAGAGAGGGAAAGGATACCAAAAATATAATGTAAATGCTATTCATGCTAGAGCTATGAAGCATTTGGCAACACCTTATAACACAAATACTCCTCTTACTCAAGAACTTTTGACTAGGTTTGATGAATATGCTTGTAACTATGGTGGAACTGTAGAGAAATCAAATTTTGATACCACCTTACCAGGAGAGGATGAAATATTCAATGATGTTCAACAACTTAGAAGAGAAGAATTAAGATTAGATGTGTCAAGGAAGAGGATAAGGAGAAAGAAGAAAGGATAAAAAAAGCTATGGTTGAGAGAGACATGCTATAGATAAGAGTTGAGAAAATGATAGAACTAGAACAACTAGCTACTCAATCTACCCATAAAACTAGTCCTACAATTAGGGGGGTTTTAGGTAGTGATCCTATAACTTCCTCATCCAAAAATTCTTATGTAAATACATGTACTAATCCAGCTGTGACATCTTTTGTTGTAGTTAATCTTGTCCCTAGTAATACAAATGAAGTTTCCTAGACTATTGATAAGTGAAATAAACCTATCACATGTTTGAGTATAAATGAGGGAGGTTCCTCTTAGAGAAACATAGCACATAATAATACTGATCCATTGGCTAATAGATTAATAAAGAAAAATGAGGAGTTACAAAAAATATTAAAGGAGATGGAACTATTAGTTGTCAACACAAAGATGAAGAAGAAACTAGATTTCTTAGAATCTACCATAAAGGATTTCTTTTCCTGAAACTCAAATCTCTCATCCATGTGCATCATCTTCAAATCCCTGTTTGAATGATAACCCTTTGTCCAATACAAACCATTCCACTTCATGTTCACAACCAAAAATTAGGGTTAGGACTATTCAAAAACATGATAAACATGATTTGCAACCAAGTTTAACTAACACTGTAATGCTTGAAAGAAATTATGATAGGAGAAGGAATCATTACAACCAAAATGAATAAGAGGGACCCTTTGTAAGAAGACAAATGCTTGTTGATACATATAGGAAATTATTCTTTTATAGAATCCTAGGGTATCCAAATGATGTTCCTAATAATGCAAGGAAATATTTACCTAAGTTCACCAATAACAATTCCTTCAGTGGTGAAGATCATCTAAAAGATTTTCAGAATTTTGTTGAAGATTTTGATCTTTGGGTTGATGATGTTGCAATGAATTATTTCATGCAATCATTAACTAAGGATGCTAGAGATTGGTACAAAATCTTTCCTAATGAAAGAATTGTTGGTGTAATTAACTATTTAATTACATCTTCATAAGTTTACTTAGGCAATCTTTAATTCCTAAGTTATAGGATCTCATCTTTATCTTATCGAGCTATCTTTTTGCTCAAGATAAGATTTGGTTGTTGCATGCTTGCCTTTTATAAGCAAGCCTCATCTTGTACATTTGTATCAATTAATCGTGAATCAATCTTGCATATTGATAGCAAGCATTCTCGCCATCATTCTCTCTCTTGTGGAAGTATTTTAGTCTAGCAACAGATTCAGAGCTTCCAGGGTTGCGGACTCCTTCCCAGATCTGAGGGTTTTTTGGCTTGAAGATTTTTGCTGGGTGCAGATTGGGGTTTCAAGAACCTCGCGGTTGAGATCAAAAGATCCCGCAGACGAATTTTGACTATAAATTTGACTATTTTAAGAAAAGTTGTTTTTGAGGCAAATTTTTTTTTGCTGGAACAACCTTCTCAGCGGTACGATCTTTCTTATTTTTCGCAAAAAAATATTATTCTCAAAATATTTTCTGCGATTTATCTGTAATTTTGGGGCAAAATTATTTTGATTTTATTGGGGTATTCAAATATTTTTTGGCAAAATATTTGTTAAAAATCGGGCTCAATTTTTTGTATAGTCGGGCAATATATTTTGTTGTCGAGATTTTCAATACTCTGCAGATCTTCGTGTACCCTCTGTCAGTGGTCACATCCACATCGGTAAGGGTTATTTACTCGCAGAGGTCAAATCTGACGGGCATAGTCCACTGTCTTGTCATCAGTGGATCCTCCATCCAGATCGGAATTGGCTATTGTCATTTTGGGCCGGTAGATTGGCCTTCTTTACTCCTCTACAGCCCGCATACATCACCGGTACCAGCAGTCAGCGGATCGTACCAGGGTCAGCATCACGGATCGGCGGTGTACATTTCCTGTGTAGTCGTGGGTACTTCGGCCTGCGTTGTACTCTCATCGGCAACAAACCATTGTTGGTGGACGAGTACTGGTGTTTGGTCGGCATTTCATTGCAGATCTGGCAGGGTACAGGTACATCCGTCATTCATCGGCCAGAGATCCGGCACAAGCATTCCGTCCGGCGTACCTTCTGCCCACGTCGCTGTCATTCTGTCCGGCGTACCTTCCTCATCGGCCTTGGCAATTTTCGGATCTAACATCGCCGGTTATATCATTGTTGGATCTGGTCATTAGCTTCATCGGCGGTCATTTGCATGTGCCTTGTCCGTCGGTATCATTACCAGCTAAGTCTATCCAATTACGGCCGGGTACTCGTCACTAGTGGCTGTCGAAGTCTTTTCTTGGCGTCACATCTGTGGTACTCGTTCAATATAGCCCGCGGTTAAAGTATGGTATGCAGTTTTTTTAATAATTGCTATATCTGCATTTTATAAAGTTTAACTTTTAAAGCCCGACCACACAGTGAATTTGTATAAGCCGCTCGGGGGCTTTTTAATTTTTTGCATCTGCTCAGCCGATGGTCACATGGCCGACCTTATGTAAGCCTCGAGTGCTCCAATATTGCACCGATTTAGTCTTTTTAGACTTTGTAATTGCCCCAAGTGCCTATTTATAGGCCTTTTTTCTTTTTATCATAACTTTTGCATACGGAGGCCATTTTCCAGAAACGAGATATCGTCGGAAAACTGGAAGAGTCATCTTTTCAGTGGTGCAGATATTTTGCAGGGTTTTTGCAGTTTTGTGCCATATTTTCCAGGTTGAAGACAGATCTCCTTTTTTGGCTTTCGGAGCTCATATGTTTGTAAATGGGTGACTTAATTACTTTGGAGAATGGGAACTATAGGCAATGGAGTAATTTAATTCTCACTCATCTTGGTGAGAGAAATCTATTGCCCTATTTGTTTAATACAGTTCCTTTTCCTAGCACAGGTGTTGAGTATTGCATTTGGAAAGGCTTTAGGGCTAAAGTATTTAGAGTTATTTTTGAAAATGTAAATGATGACATTTTGGAGACACTTATTCACTTCGAATGTCCTCATGCTCTTTGGACTCACATTAGAGAGGTATATGGAGACCATGATTCTTCTCCATCTCTTGAAGCTCCTCTTTCCAACTCACATGTGCTTGTTCATTCTTCAGAGTTGATAACCCATGATTGTGATCCTTTGGACAAGATTGCAGATGTTTCAGAGGTTCCTGATAGTCTTCCTGATTGGGATTCCTATTTGACAGACATTGCTTCTTTGTTTGTGGAGTCTCACATTTCAGATTTGGAGGACCAATTTGAGGGTTTATCTCTCTTATTTGATGATAGTAATGGGTCTACTATTATCACTTCATGTTTGTCTATGGAGTTTGTTCAAGATCAGTTTCCATTGGTTCCTAGTTTGTCACAGTTTGTTGTGATTGGGCATGTACCTGATTGGATTGTGGCATCATCTTCATCATCCAAGAACTTGGCAACACATGAGCAGATTTCAGAGACAACATCTTCATACATATGGATTCCTCTTCCTACTTCCTATCCAGAATGGGAATCATTCTTGCAGTTGTACTTGGTGTATCTTCTTCCTAAGGGGAGAAACATTGTTTGTAGGCATTGGATTTTGTTTTGTCTTCAAACATTAACCATACTTGCAGGAGATCATACATCATGGGGGGGATATCTTATCTCATTACTTCCCTCTTATGGGGGGGTAATTTATTGTATATTCATGATGGATGTAGTCCTTGGGGGGTATCATTGAGTCCTCCATACATCATGTTTACATTCGTCATGCCTTTTTTCTTGTTTTCTCTCTTTTGGAGAGGGGTTTTTTCCCACTGGGTTTTCCCCTTTTCTCTGCTTTATGAGAGATTGCATTTCATTTGCATCTGTAAATGGGTACCTAACATGGCCTAGTTGCCGGGACCCATAGTAGTTTGCATTATAATCTTCTCCCTAAGTTGCACTTATGGGGGGGTGTTGGTGTAATTAACTATTTAATTACATCTTCATAAGTTTACTTAGGCAATCTTTAATTCCTAAGTTATAGGATCTCATCTTTATCTTATCGAGCTATCTTTTTGCTCAAGATAAGATTTGGTTGTTGCATGCTTGCCTTTTATAAGCAAGCCTCATCTTGTACATTTGTATCAATTAATCGTGAATCAATCTTGCATATTGATAGCAAGCATTCTCGCCATTATTTCTCTCTTGTGGAAGTATTTTTGTCTAGCAACAGATTTCTGGAAATCTAACAAGAATTAATTAAAAAGATGTTTTCTATAGAGTTTTTTGAGAGAAATATGGAGACAAGATTGATTCTAGATTTATGCTAAATGACTTCAACAATATCACAAAAGGATAGAATGAAATGGTGACTAAATTTAATGCAAGGTTTCAAAAGGCCATGAATAGAGTTCTACCTTATTTAAGGCCAAATGAGAGTGCATGATTAGTGGTGTATTGTAATACATTTAATTCAAAAATGTGTTACTTACATAGAGACAAAGATCCACATAATATGAGAGATCCTTATAAAATGATAGTCCACATAGAGAAGAATAGAAGGGCATCAGGTAAGGTAGGGAGAAGAGATGACCTTAAAAATTTGAAGAATCCTAGAACAAAAAATGAAAGAGTTGGTAAAGTTACAACTCATGATGAAAAATTGGGTTAGATTGTTAGTTTATTATAGAAGGTGACAAAGAATGAGAAATATTAGTTCCAAAAAAGTTATAGGCCACCTAGGTTGCAAGATTATCCTTATCACACTAATTGGCACAATGGAAAGCCAATTCACAACAATCAGAAAAATGCTCAAGCTCAAGGCACACCTGACCCATTGCAAAAGAATTCTAAGAATTTCACTGAAGATTTTCCATGGTGTGTAGTATGTCAACTACCTCATTCATCACAACAACGTGATTTTGCATGACCTGTGGAGGAGTCCCAAGATAATCAAGGAGGTTTTGATTTCCTTCATGATCAAGATGAAATTGTAAATCTTCTCATGACTAAATCATACTTTTCCTTTAATGATTATTCTTCTGATGATGAGCCTTCTAGAGGTGATGTGGATATGCAAAGGTGGAAAGTGAGTGTATACCATCAACAAGTGTTCTCAAATGAAGATAGAGTTAGTGATTGCAACATTTACAATCTTGAGTTAGATGACATTTTTTTGAGAAGACCATCAAATGAAGAAATCCAAAATATGACAATTGCATTGGCTACTCAAGAAAGGAATACTTATAATCTAATAAATAGAGTTTTGAATGGTGATCAAGGTAAGCCTGGTAGCATGTTCATCAAAGAAAATAGTGTAGATGACAAAGGGACTAAAAAAACCTAGGAAAGAGGAGGAAAAACCAAAAGAAACTAAAGGAGATAGAATTTGGGCTAAAAAGGGTGATAATATCAAGATGGGGAATTTATTTCCCTACCTATAAAAGCTAAAGATCATAAGTGTAGTGTTGAAAAGGGTAAAAAAACAAAATGATAAGATGATGGAAAAGGATATAATACCTTATGAATTACCAAATTATGCTACTATGGACAAGTTTCAAATGTTGTCTTAGGTTAAGGTTACAACCCCATTGTTGGAGATGATGAGGATTGATGAACATAAAAGAAATTCAGTTGCCCTCATTAATAGTGTAGCTACAACTTGTAATGACAAGATGGTGGTTGATCCACCCAAAGTGAGAAAAAGTAAAGTAGAGAGTTATGAAATGAAAGGAGTGACTAGTGAAAATCCCCAAATATACTTGGGAACTACAATTACTACATGCCCAAGTCAAGTCAACCAATTTTTTTGGAGTTTGATTATTGATGGGAAGTTTCTTAAAAACTTCATGATTGAGTTAGGAGTTTCTTCTAATGTTATTCTAGTGGAAATTATGAAGGAAATGGGTTTCAAAGTTGATAGCACTTATGGAAATTGTTATGCTATGGAATCAAGATTACCTATAATAGGAATGATTAATAGGGTCCCATACAAGCTTGTTGCATTCCCTAAGAAGGAATTATACATGAGTGTCACAATAGTGACATCCTGCCAAACTATAGAATGTTGCTATCAACACAATGGAGTATAGCCTTGGGTGGGAGCATGAAATGTGATTTATCATATTCCACTTTTTCTATTGATGAAAAGGATGAAAATATTGTTAGAGAATCAAGAGCGCACCATATGATTGAGTATGCAGAGGAACTAGAGAGAATTCATTTTGTGATACCAATTTGGATACTTTTAGAGTTGAAGAATTATAATAGGAAGAAGTTTAGCTTGCACCACTTGATAGAGAAGTCATAGATGCATCATAAGAAGATGCTCTCTAGACCATGTATTTTGATGGAGATTGTTCCAAGGAGGGCTCAAGTGTAGGAGTTATCTTGATTTCCCCACAAGGTAATACATTCAAATACTCTTTCTTGCTGAAATTCACCTACACATATATTGTGGCAGAATATGAAGCTTTGCTACTTGGTTTAAGGTTAGCTTCAAAATATGTCATTAAAATGCTAAAAGTATGGGGTGGTTCTGAATTATTGGTATCCCAAGTTAGGTATAGGTTTATTTCCAAAGAAAAAAGACCTAAGTAGTAGAGGAATGTAGTTTGGGATACCATTGATGCTTTTGATGCATTTAACATTGATTGGATAGAAAGGGGAAGGAATGTGATGGAAGATTTGCTAGCAAACATTGCTATCAGACCAAATAATGTCACTTATGCTAGTATTTGAAAAGTAGAGGTACAATCTCAACCTACAATTCCTAATAATATATTCAATTGGAAAGTATTTGATGATGATAAAGATATTTTAAAATTCTTGCAATGTATTGAATAATATGAAAGTCAAGAAATTGACTCCAGAGCATTGGTAGTGGAGGTTGATGGTAAAGAGACATTATTTGGCAATGAATTTTTCCAATTAAAAAAAAAAAGATTCCCAAAGGGTTGGTTGCATTGGAAAGGGTTTTTGATGGACCTGATAAGACAAATGCTAAGCAAAAATCACAAGGAAGATTTCAAAGAGATTAATATTGGGACTAAGAACACTCTTAAGAAGGTATATATAGGGAATAAAATGAAACAACATATCACAACCATGTTTATTGCTCTGCTAAGAAAATATAGACATTTATTTTCTTGGTCATATGATGACTTGAAATCTTATAGGGAATATCTTTCTCAACATGATATACCTTTAAAACCATATTCCAAACCTTTTAGATAGAAGTGGAGACCAATAAATCCAAAATTGTAGCCTAAAATGCAAGAAGAACTCATTAAATTAAGGGATGATGGTATCATCAAGCCTATAAGAAATTATTCATGGGTTTCTAATTTGGTTCTAGTTAGGAAGAAGAATGGTGACCTAAGAGTTTGTATGGGTATTAGGAATTTGAATGTATCATCCTTGAATGATAACTACCCGCTACCTAATATGGAGGCTATGTTGCAGAAGGTGATAGGGTGTGAGTTACTATCCATGATGGATGGCTTCTTAGGTTACAACCAAGTTATGGTAAGAGAATCTAAACAATATAATATTATTAAAAGGTGTAGGACAACTAAGAGGGGGGTGAATGAGTTTTCACCAAATTTAAACTGAAAACTTCAACACTTATCAATTTTACAACCATACTATTCTATTATTAAGTATGAACATGAAATGGAAACAATAGAAAGTAAAATCAACACAAAGAACAACAGATTTTACGTGGAAAACCCAATAAGGGAAAAAACATGGTGAGGATTAACTAACAATATAAAGTGATAGAAAAACTAAATGTGAAGGCTCATTGCTAAGGCCTCACTGCCCAGAAGAGGACTCACTATCTAGATACAAAGTCTCACTACCTACAAAAAGGACTCACTATCTAGATACAAAGGCTCACTACCTACAAAAAGAACTCACTATCCAATAGGGAGGATCATTTCCTATAGATACAAAATAAAACAAAAGATCCACCATAGCAATTTACACACATTTGTATCCTCAATCAGAAGATTGAAGAAACCTTCAGCTCAATGCCTTCAAGAATCCAACACAATGAAGTATTGCTGCCTCAACTTAATTTCACACAAATTTACTCTTTTCTTGTGGCCTATTTTCATTACTTTGCATCATCCAATTCTTCGCATCTCAATTTTCATTTATATCATCTTCAACCTTATAAACTTTCTCCAAGGTCAACCACATAATCTTCATTTCATAAATTCAAACTAGGTCAACAAATCAACATTCTTGAGATGGAAAGGAATGAGAGTGGCCAATTAAATACGTGAACAAGACCAGAAATAATGTCTCAGATCAACCACATGCTTCCTTAATTAAATTTTAATTCTTCATATGAAGTGTAAACACTAGGTCAACCAAACCTAATAAAAACACAAATGAACATTGAATTACACACTTCCCAGCAAGAAGATAACATGTGGATGATGTAAAATGCTTCATCATACATGAGAAAAAATATTAGGTTCCTTTAGATACATCTACAAGAAGTGTAACAACCTTTGAACACAGAACTTCTTCCATCAGTCCATCCAGACTATGCAAACACATACAACTCTAAACCTCAACTTTTGGATCACCAAACCACAAACATCTTTGTCATAACCTAGAGAACACCATTACATGACATATTCTTGATCTACAAGACCTAAAACAAAATAGCAGAGGAATGTGGAGCATAACCATTTCTCCCAATCCATAGAAAGCCAACTCTGCCAGAACAGTTCACACACTGGTGAACACAACTTTCACCTTCCATCAAACCAAAAGCTAACAATTAGTATATATCACCATGAGATCATCAACAACAACCATTCAGATTCGTACAAGCATAGGATCAAAATAGGAGAAACCCAGAGCACATTCTAGAGCATATTTTGAACACATACATAACTTTTGACTTCACTCTTTATTAATTTTCTCAAAAGCACTTGAAAACCCATCATTTTAGCACATCTACAACATCATAAAGATAGCTCTATGTACTCACAAAATCTCAACTATGCATGCACAATCTACAACATACTGAACCGTATTGACATCAATGACAACATTAATGACAACACCACCAAACTTGCTCATACTTGCAACAATCTTCCCTTTTGTCATTGATGACAACACATGTGAAAATCCATGAAAGACAACAACCTACACAATATTCTGGGAGAAAAAATTTTCTTACTTTTTTTCGCATGTGTTTCTCTCCCCCTTTGACATCAATGGAAAATATCAAAAGCTTTGATTAACCCCACTTAGGAGTACACCCATTTAACTCATACTACAATAATGAAAAACTTTTCTACCCCCCCTACAAAGTAGACCCATTCATTAGTCCAAATAAATGAAGAATCTATGAATTCACTAGACTGATGGACCTCCATGTGCACCAAGTTTGAAGGGCCAATGAACCCCAACCTCTCCCTTAGATGCTCAAAAGTATCCCTCAGAAGAGCCTTACTAAATATATCTACATTTTTTTCCTTTCTTGATACATACTCTAGCCTGACTTCATTCTCCAACACTTTCTCTCTTAGGAAATTATATTTGATAGATATGTGTTTTTTTCTTGAATGCATCACTGGATTCTTTAAAAAATTTATAGAACTTGTGTTGTCATAGAAAATAGGAATAGGTTCATCACATATCACTCCAATATCTTTTAGAGTTTACTTCATCCATAAAACCTATGTGCAACAGGATGTTGCAACAATATATTCTAACTCTATACTGGATAAAGAAACCAAGTCTTGTTTCTTACTCAGCCAAGAAACCAATCTTCCAACAAGAATGAAAGAATCACCATTGGTACTCTTTCGATCATCCACACAAACATCCTAATCTCTATTGGTATAAGCACTCAAGGTGAAATTAGCATCCTTAGGATACCATAAGCCATAATTTGGTGTACCTTTAAGATATCTAAATATCCTTTTTATAGCTATAACATGTGCTTCTTTAGGAACTACTTGAAATCTAGAAACTAAGCATACTACATTCATAATATCTAGTCTAGTAACAGTAAGATGCAATAGCCCACCAATCATAGATATGTATTTGCTCTAATCAACTTTAGCAGATTCATCATCTTTACTCAGCTTGCATCTGGTTATCATAGGAGTACTAACTAGTTTGGAGTCATCCATTCCAAACTTCTTCAATAGATATTTCACATATTTTTATTATGAAATGAATATCCCCTTATTAGTTTGATTTACTTGAAGACCAATAAAGAAATTCAACTCACCAATCATGGACATTTCAAAAAAAAATTAATTTCTTCTATAAATCTTTTACACATGCCTTCATTTCAACCAAAAATTATATCATCAACATATACTAGCACTATCAACATTTTGTTACCTTGCACTTTGAAGTAAAGATTGTTGTTAGTAGAGCCTTTGTCTAATCCTTGTTGTTTTAGGTATCTATCCAATCTTGCATACCAAGCTCTAGGAGCTTGCTTTAGTCCATACAATGCCTTCTTCAACTTACAAACCATATCTAGTTTTTCTAATAACTAAAATCTTTCAGAGTGTTCCATGTACACTTCTTCCTCCAATTCACCATTCAAGAATGTTTACTTGACATCCATTTGATATACTTTGAATTCCTTGTGGGTAGAAAATGCCAAAAACATCCTAATAGCTTCCATTCTAGTCACATGGGAAAATGTTTCTTCATAGTCTATTCCTTCATCTTGCAAGTATCCCTTGCATACCAGTCTTGCTTTGTTTCTTATAAATTCACCATTTTCATTCAACTTATTCTGAAACACCCATTTTGAACCAATTACATTCTTATTCACAGGTCTAGGAACTAATTCTCATGTTTTATTCTTTTGTATTTTCTGCAAGTCTTCTTTCATAGCTCTAACCCAACTCTCATCTTCAAATGCTTCACACACAAACTTAGGTTCTATTTTATAAAGTAAACATAGATTTACCTTAGCTGCTACTTTACTTCTAGTCTTCAAACCTTCACTCTTATCTCCAATTATCTATTCCTATGGATGATTCTTTTGCACATACTTAAGAGTCTTAACAATAGGTTCTGGTATTTCTTCTTCTACTTCAACTTTTTTTGCTTCTCCTTCTTCTTCCTTCTCCTTATTCTCTTCAGGTACTTGCCTATAGATAGGACCATTAGGTTCAACTTCACTTATCTCAATAGGTATGTGCATGTCCTCATTAACTTTCACAATAACACTCTCAACAATCTTCCTCAATCTTTTATTAAGGCATCTATATGCTTTGCTAGTAGTTGAGTACCCAAGAAAAATTCCTTCATCACATCTAGCATCAAACTTCTCAATATTTTCATCATCTCTTTTAATGTAATATATGCTTTCAAATGCCTTAAAGTACTTCATAGTAGGATTTTTTGCAGTCCATAATTCAAAAGTAGTCTTTGTGTTGTTGCCTCTAATCTGAACTCTATTAAGAACATAAACAATAGTGTGTATTGCATCTCTCAAGTACACATCAAGTACATTTGATTATTTCATCATGGTTCTTGCAAATTCTTGTACCATCCATTTTTTCTTCTCAATCACCCCATTCTACTAAGGGGTTCTCAGAGCAAAAAACTATCTTTTTTATGCCATTCTCTTCACAAAATGTATTAAATTCACTAGAAGTGAATTCAAAACCTCTATCAGATCTCAAAATTTTGATTCTTAGGTTCACTTCATTTTCCACTCTTTCTTTGAACACTTTAAACCTATCTAGCACATGATTCTTTTATCTAAGAAAAGAAACCCATTTCATTCAAGAATAATCATCAATAAGGAGCATGGAATTCCTATCACCATTTAGGCTTCCTATTCTAGTCGAACCACAAAGGTCAATATGAATTAATTCCAACATTCCCATAGTATATTTCTCTTTTCCCTTAAAATTGCTTCTTGTATGTTTCCTTAACTGACAACTTCTACAAATATTATTAGCAAGCTTTGTGATTTTAGGCAGACCTTGGACAACATCTCTTCAACTGATCCTAACTAGATTATCAAAATTTACATACATCCCATTCTCCATTGCCACAACCAACTTTCATTGACTTTAGATACAAAGACTGACCATAAACACCCTTAAGCTGATGAATGTTTCCATGAGTTCTCCTTCCAGCAGCAACCATATCACTGGATCTTTTTCTAATTTTATAGGTATTATTCTGAAACACAAGTTTAGAACCATTACTACAAATCTATCCAACACTCAAAAGGTTATGCCTTAAACCCTTTACATAATATACATTATTAGTGTTGTGTATTCCATCAAAAATAATTATACCTTTCCCAATAATCTTTTCTCCTGGATCATCACCAAACATGACCAAACCACCATCATACTTTTCAAGTTTATTAATCTTACTTCAGTAGCCTATATCTTTCTTCAACAAGTCTTTGTAGGTTGTTGAGCTAAAGTATGACTTGATAGAA
This sequence comes from Sequoia sempervirens, assembly GCA_007258455.2. NCBI lineage: Eukaryota > Viridiplantae > Streptophyta > Pinopsida > Cupressales > Cupressaceae > Sequoia > Sequoia sempervirens. The sequence goes on from VDFB02055255.1 coordinate 24,160, forward strand.
AAAGGAAGCATATGAATTAGTTAAGGCTATAAAAAAAATCAAAACATGTCTAATGGGAGCATTTGTGGTGGAATATGTTCTAAGTGCTACAGTTAAGGATATTTTTAACTAGCAATAAACCACAAGACAAAGATGAAGATGGATCAATAGGATCCAAGAGTTTAATATTGAGGTTTAGATTACAAAATTGGTAAGAGTTCAAGGTTTGTCTAAGTTGATGGCTCAAACCAACTTAGAAGCAAACCAAATAAATCAAGTAGAACATTTAAATGTTGCACCTATGTGTCACATGTAGAACTGTGGGTGGTATCAAAGAATTGTGGAATACTTGCAAACTATGTAATGTCCTGAAGGCATGCTTATAATGAGAAAAGAACCTTAAAGCTATAGGCTATTAAATATATCATTATTGAAAATTAACTTTGGTGGAAAAGCCCAAAGGGTGTATTGCTTAGGTGTGTGGATGGAGATCTGACAAAAGAACTTCTAAATGAAATGAATAATGGAGCATGTGGAGGTAATCACATGGTGAAGATCACTTCTCATAAAATAATAAGAGAAATATTTTGGTATCCAATTGTGTTTAAGGATTCTCACATATTTTTCAAAAAATGTGATGCATGCCAAAAATTCACTAGAAAGTTGAAGTTCTTAGGTAATTTTCCAATTAGACCTATCTTAGTGTAGGATCCTTTTCAACAATGGGGCATTGAATTTATTGGTGGAATGTTAGAGAAGTCTAGTGGGGGGGCACTCTCGGATGTTTGTTGCAACAAACTATTTTAAAAAGTTGGTGGAAGCAATCCCCACAAGAAACAAAAAAGTGAAGTAGTGATTGACCTTTTGATGAATAACATATTGATTAGATTTGGAGTCCCAAAAAAGATTATTTCTAACAATGACATGTGTATCAGATCTGAGGAGTTCACTGATTTTTGTAGTAAGCATGGAATATGTATCTCTTACTCATCCCCTTATCATCATCAAGGAAATGGACAATCGAAATACAACAATAAGAGTTTGATGAATATCATCAAACAAGTGACTGAGAAGAATAAAATGGCATGGGATTCAACATTGTAGCTTGCATTATGGGCTAATAGGAATACTATCAAGAAATTCATTGGAAAATCGCCATTCAACCTTATGTATGGAATATAAGAAAGGATACCTCACAACAACTTGTTGAAAATGTACAAGTTTGTTTAGGAATATGACATAGATATCTGTGATGAGATGCAACACAAAATGGAGGAGTTAGCTAAGCTTGATGAAACTAGAAGAGAAACTCATAAAAGAAATGCAAAGCTACATATTCAAGTTAAGAATCTATATGATAAGAAAGCCACTAAGAGAAATTTTGAAGTGGGAAGCATGGTCCTGATATGGAACTCAAGGTCAAAAGATAAAGGAAAATATGGAAAATTTAACCCTTTGTAGTTGGGTCTATACCTGATCGTCAATACACATGGAGATGAGTAATACTTCTTGTAATCATTAATAGGTGAATTTCTTGAGCTACTAGTACATGGACAGTTCTTGAAGCCCTATCTCTCTTGAAAGAGGTCATTTTCCATGTACACTATATAGTTTTATAATTATTGTATATAAGTTTGGTGTGTTTGCTTTTGGTTGTCTTTGCTTGCCCTATCTTGGCAAGCTCCTTGGTTTTTCATTTCTCCATGTTGGTGTACTTCAACCATGAGATCTGAATTATCACCATACCTACTAGGGGTATTCATCCTTGAGCAAGAGCCATTGGTTGAGGCTCTAAATTTTGAAACTTTTGTGTTGGTTCCTTGCCTTGTCATTATCCATTGCATCTTTTCCTTAGGGTTTGGTTTATGGTTTTGGTTCAAAATCCCTCATTTCAAATTTCATAGTATTTTTCCCTAGATTTTCTACTCTTCATTAACTTTCTATACCTAGTTGCAAGTCATTTGAGTCGCTCCTTAAGCCATCAGAAGCATGTTGTCATTGACCCCTTGGTCTAGGTTTGTCAATCTTCACATGTTAGACCATCACCTTAATATTTCCCATTAAAATTTCTTAAGTATTAAATTCTTTAATCCCATGGGTCTCTGTCCAATCTACCTAGTTTGTCCCCTTCTTTAAGACTAAATTTTTGACATGTACAGATTTACTGATAGTTGGATCTAAATATTTAATCTCAACTATTCCTCACTTCTCAACATGAATAAAATAATATTTTTCTAAAAAGCAACAGGGATAGTAGGCTAAAAACATTTGTACAGTCACAAGCGTGGGGCCCAATATCCACTTACATATCTAACACCATAAGTTTTGAACCAACGATCAAGATACATTGTTGAGATTTAATCTCAACTGTTCCCTACTACCCCGCATGAATAAAATATTCTTTTATGAAAAGTAGCAGGGCTAGTAGGTTATTGACACATGGATTCTTTCATCACCTAGAAGGAAGGTGGGGCCCATAGAATGAAACAAGTCAACACTCAAGATGGAAAAATATAATTTTCATGGGATAGGTGGGTGAAGGTGACAAAAATTCAAAATTTGCTAACTCAATCTTTGTCATCCAACATGCCATCTCATAGAGCAATAAATGGTTGACATTCAAAATTAAAGATGTGGCTATGGGAGTTCTTCTTTACGCGAGTGAGCAATAATGGTAGAAATGACATGTAGAGCTACCCAAATCTGATGTAAAGGAACATAAAAGATTTCTTTTTCACATAATTGAAAATTGCAAACAAGTTTTAAAGCATCCAAGAGATTGAAGTGAGCGCTCCAGAGTTCAAGATGATCAAAATTAGGGTTTTCTTTAAGGATAAAAGTATGAAGTGAAAACAAGCACCATTTTCTAAGCTTTCTTTAAATTTCTTTGGATTAGGGTATATGTTCTCTAAATCATTCTATCAAATTAATTTTGCATACCGTTGATTTTTTTATAGTCGTTTAAGCTCCTTCTAGGGTTTAAAGTTCTATTGAACCTATTGAAACTTTTATTGGCAAGCTATTCCCTAGGTTTTAAACAAGAAGGCTAGGTCTTGATCTTCTCTAGTGATGAAACCTTAAGTTTCTAGTTCTGAAACCACATCAAGACCTATTTCCCAAAATATAATTGACCAATAGAAACCCTCAACCCACAAAAAGGCCAAGGGAACAACTCTATTTCAAGGCCGTAAATAATAAAGAATGGTTAGTTGAAAAAAAATGCTATATCAAGGATGTCAATGTGTCATACATAGGTTGGCAATTTTTCCAAAATTGGTTTGGGAATAAAAATTGTGGAGTTCCCATTTGCAACACCTAGAGATTAGATATGGGAAAGTTAGTGGTGCCCAACATATACATGGATGTGGATTTACTAAAGGATATAGCTATGCAGTATGATCCTATCTCAAGGGTGGTTAGGGCATATGATAGTGTTGAAATGGTAAGGATAAACAAAGAGAAGATTGCATAAATATTCAAGTTTCATGAATGGAGTTAGGATATGATTCCCATTGACCTCAAAATTTTCAAAGTAGAATATGAGAAAATAAAAGCTATGTTCAAGTTGACAATGTTGCTTATACCTATTTCAAGTACAGGTGTTGGGAAAACAAAGAAATAAGTAAAAATTGGTAAGGATGAAAAGGAGCCCTTTCCCATGAAGTACTTTGCAAATTACTTCAAGAAAATAGTTTTCTCACTATGTCAAATTCTTGGTTGTGATCTGCCATCCACCATGCAAATAGGTTACATGTATATGGAAACACACCTTCAACATCTGGCCTATAATGTAGTGTATGATTATGTCACATATCTAGAAGAAAACACGCATTAGGGTTTTTATGCACTTAAGGAAAAAAAGGATTGGGTGAGGTTCTTGTGGTATTCTATCCTAATGCACATATTCTTATTCAAAGGATTGAATAATTTTAGTGAAGACATGAGACTAAAGAAGCTAGAGGAGGATATTGAATTTCCAATCCAGTTTTGGACTCATTGTAGATAAGGATGACTTGAAATATGATTAAGTTTTCTTCCAAAGTGTGTTTTCCTCCAAATTGAGAAGGTTTTCGATTTACAATCCCCCAAGGATTCCAAAGGAGATACATTATTTTTTGAGGCCCTTGGAAAAGAGGCTTTATTTGAAATTGACTCATAATTTGGGGGACATAATTCCATACCCTAGTACAATGATCTTCAAAGTCTATGGCACAAATGTGAACCCACATAAATTACCAAGATATGTGCCATTAAGGATTGGGTTAATTGAATTTATAAGGAAATTGGGGGCAGCAAAAATAGTGCATTTACTTGAGCAACATAAAAAAGACTTATTCTTTCCTGAGTGGACCATGTTTTTAGATTTTTTAATGGCTAAGGGAGGATGAAAATGTTTGGAACAAATTATTGCACCTTAGAGGTTGAAAACCATGTACCCAAGAAACCATGACCCAGAGAGCTTCATTGCTTCTTTGAAAGAAAGGATTAGAAGTGGCTCCTTCATCCATAATTTTTACTATCCTGAAGATGTGATTAGGAATATTTTTTATTTTCAAATCTAGAATGAAACTAAGGCAATGTATCTCACCTTCAATAATATGGTGGATAAAGTTACAAGGTCAGATCCTAGCTATGACCTTGTACCAAATATTCAGGGTGAGTTAAATAGGGTCATGTATGTACTTGACCACTTTGAGGACATAACAGGTGTATTGAGGGAAGAACGCCCAATAACATATAAGGGGAACAAAATGGATGATGAGGAAGAACCAACAAGAGAAGAGGAGATACCCTCTTATCAAGCATGACACAAGGTTAGAGTGTACTCTAGTAAGAAGGAAGTGACAAAGAAGTAGAAAACACTTCCAACCCCTACTACATCATATGGGTCAAGATCATCTTCTCCTATGAGTTTAGTAACATCTCCCAGAAAATCTCCCCCTATCATAATTAACCTTGATTCACCAACTATAGGTCCATCTCCATCTAAATAGCCACTTCCCAAGAGGCAAAATATTGAGGTAGGATGGGTAGTTGATTACCTTGAGTTGCAAGAAGATGAAATCCTTGTCACACCAAAAGAGATACAACAAGAAATTCCTTCTCCCCTAAGGGAAGTTGCATCAAGGATAGGTGAGAGTAGCCTCAGATTAGGAAAATTAGATATTAGTGGCCTAAGTACTACTGATGATCTAACAAATGGGGCTTGAAAGATATTTTTGGAGGATAATTATTTTTTACAGACCAAAGCATTCAAGGATTTTGTATGGATAGCTAAGGCTCAGGAGTATGTAACACATGTTACTAAGGAGAGAAGCTTGCACCCAAAACTTCTTGATGAGGTTGTTCAAGAAAATATGAGGAAGATGATGAGGAATGAGTTCCAAAACATCACACCTGAAGAGGGAAAAGCATTTGTGCATAAAAGTGGTGTATTATTCCTGTGAGAGTGGGATATTGCAGATGTAGTTGTACTAGACACAATAAGGAGGCATGAGAAACCCTTATTTCAACCAGAAGAGAAAGCCAAATTGGCATAGCAAGGGTTAGCCTTAGTGGAGAATGGGATGCCTTGGCACTTTGGTCATTATCTTTGTGGTTTAGAAAACCAAAATTTGTTAAGCCAACCAACTTTAGTGGGTAGTCAATTATTGAAAGAGTCTCAAACACTCTAGCATTAGAAGCAACAAAGATGACAATTAATGTTGCTAAATTCACTAATGCAAAAACAAAAAATTTCACTAGAAAGAGAGACTTGTACAAAAACAATTACAATGATATTATTGATGAGTATAAGAAGATTCAATAAAAGGTGGTTGAGATACAAATAGAGTTAGCATTGTTCAAGCAACAAATAGAAACAATGAATACCTAAGGCCCATCAGGTTCAAGTTATGTTGTACCTACTTCCCAAATTACACATCCTCAATCTCCTCCTCCTCCACTAGAGTAATCATTAGTAATAATTCCATACAATTTGGGTCAAGAACCAATGGAAATGGAGGAGACAAGTACATCATGTGTAGCTCCATTACAATAGCCCATAAAGGAACAATTGCTTCAGGAGATTGAAGTATATAAGAAACTACTATCACATGTTCGGGACATAGCTTATGATAATAGCTTGACAATCGTTTATGTAGTTCTGGAACATATGAATAGGAAGATTCAACACAATTTGAAAAACATCCATTCAAATTATTCTTTAATGTTATAAGAAATTAAGTTGTCTCAAAGAGACAAATATTTGGCTACTCCAATCATCGACAGATGGATCCCTAGGGTTGCTAATTTGAAGCTCATAGCATCTGGGTCTACACATGAAAAGGATAATTATCCAAACATTGGTCCAACATATAATTTTTTTAAGAAATTAAGGAGCAAAGGTTTTAAGGGTATACTAATCCTTCGGAATAAAAAATAAAGGGTTTAAAGTCAAAATTTGATGATGCGTAATTGGTATTATTACCTGATATTCGACATACACATGCTAAGCTAAAACCTCTACAAGCATGGAAAGATCAATTGGATATGACTATTGCTTCCCAAGCATCCCTCATATGTCAAAATGTTGATATTGATATTGATTTATTGAAACATACTCTTGAAAAAATTTCTTTCACCATTAGCTTTCTAGAAGACTTTGAGAAAGAAGCTAGTTCAATTATGGCTAAGTATGTTCCTTATAGAAAGAGGATGGATGAACTCCTAGGTTTTAATTGGCCTTCTAATATAGAGTATGAATTATGGAAGAAGACATCCATTGATGAGTTGGAGCTATCGACACCAAGATGGAGAACATATATACATGGTTAAGTATAATGAAGGTCTGGCCTTAGAAAGTGTAATATAAAAAAGATATGCTTCTCCCTAATTCAAAGTGTGATAGGTAAATGATAAGTTTTGGTGACTTGGACTAGTGCTAGAGGCTAATTTGGATTTTGATCCATGTTTTATTTCCTTATTGCATACCTTTTTGTCTTCTAGTGAAGAACGATAAAGATGCTTCAAGGATTTGAAGACCACTCTCTTCAACAAACTGCCTTTTGGAAGGAGAGGGAATTTCCACTGACTAAAAAGTGACCTTTTTCTCATGAGGGAATATTCTATTAGTTTTTTGTAACCATTCCTCATGGAATGATTAGTTTGATTTTTCAAATGAAAATGTGACAAGTGTACTTTTGGATTGAGGCTTGTTTCATTCACTTGTTTTTCATAAAAGGAAATTTGGGGTCATTTGTATAGGTCTCTTTTTGAATTCTAGATCTCAAAATACAAATGGATGACATAGATAAAACATTTTTTGAGTCTATAAGTTAGGTTTTGAGTCAAGCAAATAACTTTTGTAAATTATATGGTTTTCAAAAATGTCTAAATGAACAATGCAAACCTTTGAGTCTATTGTCTCTCCATTTGTAATATTTCATATGATTTATTAATGAAAACTTGATCAATGATCTTTCATTAATTTTCATTGTTGCTTTGTAGTGAAATATGTTTTATTTATGGCTCTGGTTTAATGAATTAGTTAAAATACCTTAATTAAATCATGAATTCATATGAATGTTTAGTGGATATGATAAGTAGTCATGGAATATGAGCATTTGATGTGTATTGTAATGCAATTAAATAAATATCATGGCTATTTGAAACTAAACTTACCTTATAGTTCAATTTTATTGTGATTTGACTCCCTACCCTAAGATAAGACACAAATATAACAAGTGTTAAAGAATTTCTAATGGTTCTAATTTTCAATTTTAGAAATAAATTATAAATATGTTTACAATCATTTTATTTTTTTTAAAGCTGGTACTATGTTGTATTCTTAGCTTTAGATGTTTAATCCTTTTAAAGGAATTTCCAGTTTCTTGGAGGATTTCATCTAATTGGCATTTCAATGGGAATATATCTATTTACTATACAATGTGTGATAATTTTTTACAAGATTGTAGGATACACAATGTGGGATCACCCTCCTAGGTTTTGTAGAGCCCAAAGTGTAGGAGGGAAGAATTATAGCTTCCTCTCATTCATTGGCCAATTACCTCCTAAGTATTCAAAGAATGAATATGGAAAATTCATAGATGCCTAGTGGGATTTGCTTAGTTCTTTAAAAACAACCAACAGATGGATGCCCAAGATCATAGCCATAATAGAAGTTTAAAACATGGAAATTTAATTATCATGAGACATATGATCAATGGCCATCACGAACTCCCCTCACATTGTGTCTCCCTTTTGAAGCCGCTCCCTTGAAAACATGATGGCTTGCATCTCCACAATGAAATAAAATGATGCCACATCACCCTTATATCTCTCCATCATAACCATCACACATTGTAATTATTTATATATATCTCTTATTTAAAAATTTTATACACTAGGAAGGTGACATGTACTACATGCTAAAGGTAATAACATAATTGCACCTTAGCTCTACATTTCATAAATAATAAACTATGATGCAAAGAACCTTGGAAATGGAATCATTTATTGCCATCTATCCTTGAGAACACCTATCATTATACCACACTCCCCAAAAGGAAAAGTAAGTGACCTACCATCACCTAATTCTTTCATGAATGCATGTCATCCTCCAAAATTTTTGTACGAAACTAATGACATCACCCTCTGAGAAGTGTGGGTTAATCATTGATCTCAACCATTGATCTTTGTGGGAAATATTTGTCATTGTACTTTAGGAAATAATATCCTTTGATACTCCATGGAAATAATAATTACCTAGGTCAAGGGGCTAGTCAACACAATGACTTTAAAGGCTTAAGTGATATCTTAAGAGACCTTCAACTACTGGTAGGTAGTTAATAATAATATATAAGCTCTATTTAGAACCATGAACCTAGTCGCATGATACTTGATCAATCAAAATAAAAGTTTTAAAAACCTTTTCAGTGGGTGAAAAGGGTTTTGAAAAAAATATGAAACACCAAAAACTATTTATCTTATACATTCAAAGATTTTACCATCATTGAGTAAAGAATAAGAAAGTTTGAACAACTTTTTCTAAGACTAACATGGGTTTCCCAACTTGAGAAAGAGTCCAAAATTACTCCACTTTACTTACAAAAGGATTTCAAAGGTTAAGGAAACATTTACAGACAAGGACACACTTTAGAACTTTGCAAAGATGAACATTGTGTGATGTGTTAGGAAAAGGAAAGGTTATGAAAACCTAGGTGGTGACTGACAAAGTTTTGAGAACTGACCAAAAGATTAATGACTTCAAGACAGCCAAATTTAGGACTTCCAAGGGAAATTCATGCAAGATGGCCCATGTAGGATCTCTCTAATTTGTTATTAATGATGGTTCATCAAAGGGTGGCATGAAATGTCAAAATATCTCTTTTTTTTTTAGTAACAAAAAAAAAATCCCTTTTCCTTACTTAGGTTGGGAATAATTAATAATAAATGAACCTAATGTTGCCTTGATTTAGTGTTCTACTTTGTTTTACACATTCACATTAAGTCTAGGGCCCTTTTTAATAAAATGGACTTAATTATGGCTTATTTAGGGTGTTGTAAAGTGTATCTCTACACTTTCACACTACTCTAGGGCTTTAATTAATTAATTGAGGTTAATTGAGGTTAATTGGCCCCTTTAATTCAAATCCAAATTCAATTTATTGCATTTTATGATGGATAAATCCTGACACTCTTAAATGATATTACACAACACTTAACTTTTCAAGGAATGTGTCCTAGACTAGTGACCTAGGACCCATTCGACACTTGGTGAATGGTCCCCACTAGGTCCTAGGAACCCCTTTTGGCCATATTATTTCACACACACCAAAGTGTGTCCTCGTTAAGTATGATTGGAACCATTTTCCTTATGGAAAATGGGTCCTCACTAACTTAGAAAACCCCCCTTGGGATATATTTTTGGAGGTATTATAATGATTTCAAATACTAGATCTAATGTCGGCTTGTGTTATTTGAATTTCAGGTTTTAATCATAAGTTATATATAAATATAAGGTTATTTCATATAGTAAGCAATCTAATATTTTTCAAGAGAGCATCCTAATACTCAATGAGAGCATTATATAGAATTAAAGAGAATTTCCATGGCATATCAAGGTTTTATTGCAACAATCAAAGATCTATTTCATCATATCAAAGTATTACATGTTGTTGAGCTAATGTGTTCATGTAACATTGGTGATCAAATTCAACTATTCAAAGCCATTATCTTATGTCAATTTTTTTTAATCAAGATCTACATTCCTTAAAGCCACTTCATGCTAAGTTTTATATTTTCAATCCAAGGTTCAAATGAGGATTAGTGAGTAGTAATATT
>VDFB02055257.1:0-10850 GCA_007258455.2 Sequoia sempervirens
AAGATTATGCTTAGGGTTAGGGTTAGGGATAAAATTAGGATTAGGGTTAGGGTTTGAGTAAGGATTAGGGTTAAGGTTAGGGTTATATATGAAATACTAAATATGTCACAGATATGTGTGTGTGTCTATAACCCAAACCATAATTCTAAGCATAATCCTAACCATAATGTAAACCCTAAGCCTAACCATTATTTGAAATATAATATTAACACTAATCCTAATATTGAACTTAAACCTACCATAACTATTATTCTATCATTCTATCATAATCATAATAATAATCCCAATCCTACCTATTTCCTCACCCTAACCATAATTTTTACCCTAACTCAAACATTAATAGAAACCCTAAACATAATCCTAACCATAGAACAAAATTCTAACCCTAACCATAAGCCTAAACCCTAACCCTAACCATAATCATAAACCTAAATGCTAAACCCTAATCCTAAATGGTTAACCCTAAATCTAATGCTAACCCTGACCATGATATAAAATTTAACCCTAATGCTAACCCTAATTGTGATATAAATTGTAACCCAAAATTTTAACACTAATCATAACCCTAATTATATTAATTTATTCAATGCATAACACTAAAATTTAGCACTAAACCCTAATGCTAATTACAACCCTAATCATAAGTCTAAATGATAACCCTCACCATAATCATAATCATAAACTAAATCCTAACCCTAATGCTAATCTTAACCTTAATCCTAACCTTGACACTAACCCTAACCCAAACCATAGCCCTGAACAAATATAAATCCTTACCCTACCCCTAATTATAATTCCAATCCAAACGTTAATAGTAATTCCAATCCTACCCTTAACACTAACCAAAGCCTTATTACTAACCTGGAACCTATTATAATTATAATCCAAACCCTAACCCTAACCATAATTCTACCCCTAACCCTAACATAATTCTCACACTAACTATGACCATAAACCCAACCTTAACACTAAACCTTAACCCTAATCATAATAATAAATCTAAACCAAATCCTAACCTTAATGCTAACCCTAACCATGATATAAACCCTAATCCTAAATGCTAACTCTAATCATAACCCTAAATATATTAATTTATTCAATGTGTTACGCACGTTACGACTACTAATAGCTTATCTATCTTAATATATTAATCTATGTATTATACACCGAGAGATTTTATTTTTGAGGCATATTTTTTAAATTAAAAAAAGGAAAAAAGAAAAAAAAATACGCCTTGAAAATGAAATATAGATTGACGTATAATATATAGATTAATATATTAGGATACCTTAATTATTCTTCCAATATTTTTATAGATATAAAATCAATCAATATTAACTTAAATAACACTAATTACATGAATTAAAATTTGTTAAAATTATAGCTAATATTTATCTAATTACTAGTGACAAATTTAAGTAAATTGTAAAGTAATGACGAATAGAAAATGATCTTGTTCTTATAAAAGAAAAATATTTGTTAATAAATAACACAAAAAACATTTAATTGTCTTTTTCATTAATCTTCTAGTAATATATATTAACAATTTTTTTTTAGTTAGACTATTAGGTATTCATTTTGTTCTCTAGTTAATTAATTAATAATCCATCATTACCTTCAATGATTTAAATTAATATGATGTGGATTATCAATAGTCTAATTACTTTCTATTTTAATGTTCGTAAAGAATCACAAGTTAGTTTAGTATATAAGAGTATAATTTTAGACATTTCTCGATAAAGTGATAAAAATATTTCTCTTTATGTTATGAGTTTACCTTATAATTTTAGATATTTCTTGATAAAGTGATAAAAAGATTTCTCAAGTTATGTTATGAGTTTACCTTATAATTTTAGATATTTCTTATAAACTGGTAAAAAAATTTCTCTTTATGTTATGAGTTCAATAAATGTAATGTAGGTGGGATTGATAGTGCTACCTCATTAGAAACAAACTAATATGGTTTTTATTTTCTATGAATAGTAAGATATCTGATTTTAGGAAAGGAAATTGTGGACTACTAATGTTCTAAGAAATTCTTGCAAGATCAATCTAAATCAAAGCTTAGTTGTGTGGTAATATTATTGAAGAAATATTTCTTGATGATTTATTTTTTGATCATGCATAATTTTTTTTTTTGATTTACCTTCTTTAATTTTGAAATAAAATATAAAATGGATAAATGTTATATTTTTTACTTTGATAAGAAAATTTAGGTATTGCACATTATGCATCAGTATGCAAACCCAATAAATGAGAAAATCAAAGTTAGGTTTAGGAAAACATGAAATCTTGAAATTAACTCTAAATCAAACACCCATTTGAAGGGTGTATGTTATATAGATATGTGACTAGCTTTTCATCCTTGTACCACTTGAGTGGGTGGCTCTTGATGAAGAACTGCCTAAGAAACAGTTCCTTTGAAAATTTTGTGTACCCACTCAGGAAGTTACATTAAACCTAGATTAGAAACGAGAACTACATGTTCATAACACATGACGAATCCTTAGTACCTTGATCCTGTGGATACAATGTATGTAGGCAGTCTAGAATACGAAGGACATCTCCAGTACCTAGATACTAAAGATATAGGGTGACTATATAACACTCTTCGTAAACAGGGAATGAAATTTATAATCAAAGGATAAGTAAGAAAACTTAAAATAAAATTCACTAATACTCAGAAGAATCCTCGGGGTGAATTAGTCATGTACTTGGTCGGTTGTGTGAAATACAAGGGAAAGTACAAAATGTTTTTACAAATCAAAAACTTACTGGAGCCCTTGGTACTTGATATATATATAGGCATATTGGTATATCTCTTGTAGGTGACTTAGGATCCGGTTGGTCTGTACCCAATTGGTCCCGACGAGTTTAAGTCTATGGCTAGAGCAAACTCATTGTTACATGTCCTTTAAGTCATATGGCTATCATGCTTTCATATCCCGTATTGGATAGAGGTATGGTCTATTGGACCACTTATATGCCTAATAATAGAAGAGTTTATATTGGCTATGAATTTTATTGCCCGTTTGAAACCCTCTAGCTCGAATGGCTATTTTAGAATCTTGAGTACTCAGTTTGACTTAAAGATAATAACTAAAAAAAATTAACTAAGTAAAGGTGACAAAGAAAGAACTAAATTAAAATAACTTAAACCTCAGGTTGAAATGGTGGAGAAGTTGTAATATTTTCTATTATTCACTAAGATGGATACTAACAAGGTGAATAGATTGACTTTCAACCATGAAGGTGAGCCAATCAGACCTGAATCTCCATCCTATTGAGCCTTAAAATAATTTGGAAATGATTTTCTATGATTAACCTAATTAAACTATATGGTATAAAATGTAAAATGAAACATCTTGACAGATAATAGAATAAAATAACAATTTGCAAGAAAATCTAGAAACTACAAGAGATTGTGTACCTGTAATTAAAAATTAGTTTCAGTTTGCATAGGAGGACAAGGAAAAATAGGGGTGTATGGGTCTCTTCAATAAGGTGTCCTTCTCTACTTTTGGGGTCCTCTGATGACAGATCCGAGCATCTAATTTTTGGTTGTAGAGTTGTCAAATAATTCTGTAGTTGAGTTTTAGTGGCTTTACAAGATGTAGGGCTTCAAATGTAACAATAAATAATTTTTCTTCAAGCTTTCTTCAATCCTCTTTCTTGATGGGTGTTTTGCACACTTTCTCAACACAGGCAGTGCACGAATGTACTACCTCTCTTGAAAAGAAATCTCCCACGGCGAGGTGTTGAAAATCTCCCCAAGGTCTCTCTCGTGTCAGTCAAGGACTTGTAAGGGAATTTCAATTGTTTTGAGGTACTCTTTCTCCGTAATCACAAAGGCAAAACCCTACGAAATGGACACGGTAAAATGGACCTCTCAAACAATGGCTCTAAGATGGAGGCTGAGTTTCCCACTTTATCAGAGGGTCTCTCGCAAAGGGTCCAAGTAAAACCTTGATGTTTCCTTCCACTTTTACTTTTACAATGCAATGAACCTTGGTATAGGTTATTTCTAAAAAAGGGAAAAAGAGTGGGGAAGGTGGAAGGTTCCTGGACCTACAACTAACTGTGAATAGTAATTATGGAGTTCCTGCAATGGACAACTTCTTGGAAACAATATTCCACTTAACCAGAAATCTCACAGTCTCATGGGATTTGTGCTATCTTCTAAGGTCTGCAAATATTTCACCTTTCATTCACCACTTGCATGCATGGAAAAAAATGAAAATGTGGAGCAGCATTGAATTTAAGCCCAAACTAACTTTACATAGCCATCTACCAGTAGCAAACAACAAAAAGTATGGACTAAGAAGGCATCTACACGGCATGAATTTTCACAACTATAGAACAACATTTCTAAAATCTATCAAAGCAAGAATACAACTAACTAGAACTGCAATACAAATCTAAGTAAAGCATCTAACAATGGAGGTTGAATCAAGTAACATGTGAAAAAACTCAGAAAATGCACCAAGTCAATGTATTTTCATTATAAATTTCTGTAGCATGTCTTTACAACAACTCAACTCTCTTTGTAAATGAGAGGAGAGCCCTATTTATAGTGCCCAAAAATTCAAATGAATGGCCAAGATTAATTCTCATTGTGTGGCCAAGATTCATTACAAAATAGGGTTTCACCAACCCTCAATATATTACAATTTAAAATTACATTTTGTCTTCTTCCCTGTTTTGTCCTCTAGTGACGGCACTGTAGCATTTTTGTCCCTTTGTTGATTGCTATTTTACTGTAGCTACTCCTTGGGGAGCTCTTTATCATCAATAGGGTTGTCCTCCTACTTCTTCGATGTTGTATATTCCATGAATTTCAGGATGACTGGCTGGAGTTTTTCTACCTCGATGATCTCATACCGCAACATTTGGTAGCTCCACTCCTTCGCATTATCTTCCAGCTTCTTCCAGTCCTTATCATATTTTGTGCCCTGATCTCTGAACAACTTCGATTGATCGAAGGCACGGTCGACAAATCTCATGAACTCCACTGTTATTTTGCCAAACATCCCATCCTCCATCTTCTTCTGGAAGTAAGGTTTCACCTTTTCTAGATCCATTTGTACTACGGGTATATCATACTCCATCATCAGCTTGAGATAACGAGCGCTTTCCACCCTAATTTCCTTGATCCATTCGATGTCCAGATCCATTTTACTCATTATCTATTCTAGCCTTTCTTTCTTGTTGTCAAAATTGCGCCTCCACACATCCATCAAACAGTGATCGTCCTTGTTGAAAGCAAACTTCTTTTCCCATGTGGCTTTCGACAACTAGAGGATGGCTTCGATCTTTGGAAAGGTAGAGTCGTATGTTGCAGGGAAGTCAATGCAGAGCTTCCTCGTGCCTTCCAAATATTGCTGCAGATCCTAGAACTTGTTGGCTATCCGAATAGCCTGGCTAATACCCATGTTCCCGACGTACAAGACCTACTGAAACCAACCCTTGGTAGTCTTTTCCAAGTTCTTTCTTCTCTCCATCTTATCAATCTATTCTTTGGACAACAGTTGGGGTGGAGTCGTGGACATGGTAGGCAGGTCATCCACCGAAAACCACTGCTGGATGTAATCCGTCAAAGCAACTACTTGTTCTTTAAGCTCATCCTTTGAGACCTTGTCCTGCTTTATTAGATGCACCACTGTAGCCATTGATTCTTCAAGGTGCCCCACCTTCTGGTCTCTGGTAGCAATTCCCAAATCAAGGGTGGAGATATTGTAGGTTATTCCCTCCTGGCCTACCACATGCGTTGATATTTGTAAAACTCGAGACCCAGAAGCATCCATTGTTACCTTGGATCTAATCTTAGGCTTCTTCTCTTTTCTCATTGTGATCTGCGCTCAGGCTAAGATAGCCTCTAGTCTTGCTCTTGGGTCTTTTAGTACATGAGTTTTCTTTTCAAGCTGCCTTTCCAACCATTCAGGCATAGCAACCTTCTCTTTAGGTGATCCACGATCACGTTCGCCCCTCTTGGCCAAGGCTTCTATTTTTTAATCTTCTAGGGACCTTTCTTCCTCCTTTTGGTACATTCTATCGGGTCCCGATGAACATTATATGTTTATTTAATTCTCATTACTGACTTTCTCTGAGACGAACTTCTGCCTCCCGGTCGACGGTTTTGTCGAGTTCTACCTTGCTGATCTTTCCCCGACATTGTTCTTTTCCGGCGCGATCTTTCGACTTTCTGATTCTAAATTATTTATTTCTAGACCATCATTGGCTCTGTACAATGACCACCATCGCACTCATCTTCCCATCTCAGACTTAAGGAGCCTGCCTCTTTCTCTCTTCTTCTGAGTAAGCCACCCGCTGCGCGTGTGTTCGTATCTGTGTGCTCGTGGATATCTATCAATGCCCTTCTGGGGCAAGGGCTGGGCTTCTTCAGGCCTCTTTGTTCTTCTGCCTCCTGGGATTGGGCCACATGGTGGCCTCCCAGGCTAGTGGTGGCCTGGCTGGGCAGCCATGGCGTTTAGCAAGGACCCGCAAGGGCCGCTGAAGAGTGGGATCCATAAGGATCTAAGAGAGCTCGAGGGGGAGATTATGCATATGTCTCGAGAGGGAATCAGGCATGGTGGGAGTGGGCATTGATGTCACTACTGTAGCTAATGGGAGCGATGTAGTGGGTGACATTGCAGCAGAGGAAGGAGGAGTAGTCACTATGGAGGAAGAGTCAATTACAATCAAAGGCTCAGTCAGAGGTGAAGGGGCAAGATGGACAGAGATGTCTACCGCTAGTGGGGATGTGGCGACCATATCCAGGGAGGTAGATACTGGGGAGGTCAAAGTAGGGAGAGCCAAAAGAGGTTTTAATTGTTCTGCACCTTTTGCCTCTTCTTCTCAGATTAAGGGTTGTTTCGTGGTGCCTTTTATTTGCTTAAGCCTCTTACAAGGTGAGCCTCCCAGATCCTTCCTTGTGTATACTTTGGGATTAGGGGACTGCTCCTTTCTTTCGCTCTCTCTTTCTCTTCTTTGACGGTGACCGAGGATTTGATGTCCCAACAAATTGCTATGGTGTGGCAGTAGCCTGTGGGTAATCTCTTTGTCACTTTAGTCCTTCAGAGGCTCGGCAGACCTACCTCTTATTGTTTTAATCAAGCATTTAATAAATGGTCACCTCCTTGGTAATGCGCTAAGATTACTTGGCTATACATCATCAACACATCACCTCTTGCTCATCCCAGTCAATTGTTAGTATCAGAAAATTGGCTATTGCGGGGTACCTGGGGTCCATTATGGTGCTTTCATCCTCTTCGACTTGATCTGGTATGGGAAATGGCTGCACCTTCCATACAAAATACGCAGTCATCCGCATATAGTGCCTTGCACATACTTCTTTATCATCCTGACAATCCCCCCAAAAGTCTTCAATGTGGTGCAGATGAGCGAATCCTAGTTCTAGTGCCTTCCTTACATGCCCATATGGGTCCATTCACGGGCGAGCAGTGTGTAGGTGAAAATGATAATCTTTCAATTCTTTCTCAGAGTTACCAGTGCATTGGGAAGTTTTTCAATTTATACATGCCCTGACCAAGGGTCATGGGATAAGAGATCACTGCTACGTGCTTGCTATTGAAGACTGCCTGTATGTGTTGGAGCTGCCGAGAAAGCTCCAATAGGATGATCTGGTTGTTGGGGTATCGAGGCAACTTGTTTGGCCTTTTGGTGAACCCTTGGGCATAGATGTATGTGAACTTTGGGTATTGAATGAAGAGGAAGGCATATTGCTTCAAGAATGCCCAGGCACTATGGGAAACCCTTCTCTCAAAATCCCTGGCAATCATTTTGATGATATGGCCAATGAAGGTGTCATTTACCCTGCAATATTCCTTCTTGAAGTTTCGGTACTGGAGTTGGGGGTATCTATCATAGGCCTTCAGTCTTCGACCTTGCTCCCCATTGGGTGCCACAAATAACCCATTGTATTATCTCCGGTCTGCCAAGGAATATACGAGATATGAAGTCATGTAAAACTTGGAACTCTTCTTCACATTGACAAACTGCTCATGGAAGCATTCGCTTTTTATAGCTCCCCAGTAAAATGAGGTCTTTGTGGTAACATCTTCATTCCCACAAAGGATCTGCTCAATAAAGTACACCATCCACTCCTGAAAGAAGGTAGCCGTAGGAAGACCCATGACCCTGCTTAGCATTGTGACCAGGTCGTGGTAATCTTCGTGAAAATCACTACAAAAGAGTTCGTGAAGAACCTTCACAGCGCTGCCCCGCTTTTGTTTAAGCCAATGCTGATTTATTAACCTTTTGCAGCCTGTTGGATTATCATCCCATGCTGCTTGGCATTCCCCTATGGTAGGCGTTTCTATTTATTGAAAAGTGGGAATATGGAAGGTCTTTGTGATTCCTTCAACCGAAGGTTGGCAAGATTTATACCCATCCTTGTCAATAAATTGTCTTCGTGTGGTTTGCTGATATGCCTATCGCATGCTTCAAGACCAATCTGTGGGCCAATGAGGGATGGGAGGGAAGCTCCAGCCCGAATTTTAGTTTGGTCCGATCAGCCTCACCCTGCAATAATAACAATGGACTGACCCCGAATCTCGTGTGTGTAAATTCACACATTGACATGACCGATATTGGTGTCGGTGATTTCCTTCCAATCCATGGTAACCTTTGAGTGCAGAGGTTCACCTTGGAACTGGTATTTCATTTGGTCCTTATCCTCTTTTCCTCAAGGAGTCTTGCCTGACTTCTTTCATTTGTCCTTTTCCATAGCTGCCTCCGAAGGTCCGACACTTGATTCCAAATATCCTGCAAGCAACAACACAGTCAGTGCAACTAATCAGGAAAGTCTTCATGTTAGTCAAAATTCCATGGATGAAATCAATTTTAAATAACCTATTGTTCATAAAATGATACTTTTATCTCCCGATGTCATTGGTCTTTTGATTGAGGGCTTTCAGACAGTCCGAGCTCGGAGGCCCAGACTTCCTTGGTAGGAATGTTGTTTTGGAAGGGCAAATGGGGCAGAGTGCTCTGGAAGATTTCTCCTAACTATATTTTGATAGTTCAAAGGCATCATAACAAAGATGGCTAAATTTAAGCACGTGGATTGAGATTAGATTTCAAATTTGAGCTCATTTGGATCGATCTGGGAGCAACCGGAGGTACGAGGCAGGAAAGCCACCCAGAGTTGGTTGTTTGGAACGTCCGAGCAGAAACAGAGTTCTGGAAGTAGAACCTCGGGGTTCGAGACCCGGTGGGTCCAAGGGTGGCCGACAATTTTGCAAATTTCAATTGATCGAGCCTAAGGGGCCAGGATGCCATTGTGCTTTCCCCGTTAGAGACGACAATCGTCAGGCGGAAGTCCGGAGGGGGCGGCCCAGTGGACCCGACCCGGCATCAGGGTCGGACGTTAGATTATATTTTAAGCTTCCACGACAAGCAGGGAGGCGGAGCCCGAAACTCGGGCGAACGGGCGCAGATTTCCCAAATCGCATGGCGGAGGGACGACGGAGTCTCGAAGGCCAGAGCCTGAAAGGGGCGAAGCCATTTAAAGTTCAATGCCAAATTCCCAGTGGCGAATGGAGGCGCGGGGCCCGGGATGTGGAAGGTTGTTGAGGATTCACCGTTTAGAATGACAAAGATGGGACGAAAGTCCGCAGATCGGGAACCGGAAAGGCGACAAAAAATTAAGTCCAAATGCAAAGCAGACGGTGAAAGGAAAAGCGGGCCTCGGGGCTCGAGCAGATGGGGCAACTCTGCCGTCTAGAACAACAGCATCTTCATGGACTTCCGGACATGGAAGTCCGGTGGTTCGGGCCCGAAGAGAAAAAATGATGGCCAAGTTTGGGGTTTGAAGCTTTTAACCTCGATGGCGAAGGGACGACGGAGGTCCGAGGAGCCAGGCTTGAGGAGTCAAATAGCCGCTGTGGCAAATGTTCATTGTGTTTAATTTTTGACTACCAAGAGGAGACCCGGGCCCAGAGGACAAGAACGCCCCTGGGCGATGAACGGTCGTGGCGAGGTGAAGTTCCAGAGGGGGCTCGAGGACAGTTTGGAGGTTCCTTGAGGAATCAAAAACATGGGTTTTGTGCACCGCATTATGCTTTATCAATCACATGTCCTTGTTAACTCGTGTTGTTCATTTAAAACCTTTAAAATCGTGGAAACATTTCTCAGGAGAACAAATGGTAAGCCTACCTCAGACACTCGATGTGACAAGGTGTGAAATCCACCCACGATCAGCAAGTGACGACAACGGGTGCAAGGGCGATAATTGACGAAGACGATGGACTCCTTTGGAAAGTTCTCAGATCCTTCTCTCCAACACTAACAAGTGAGAATGACAGGTTTTGGGCAAGATATTTATACCCCCACCGCCATTAATGGCTTCATTAAATGCAAGTACGACGAGCAATTGGGTTGGTGGATTCAAATCCATGGACGACGGCGGGAGGTCTAGGGCCGGAGGCCAAAAAGATGCGAGGCAGTGGCCGTCTTGGAAAATTCTGCTTGAAAATCATCAGCGAAAATAGGGAAATTGGGGCCGGGAGGCGGATATACACCACTAGTTTGCCGTCGAGGGCAGTAAACCCTCGAGAACTCGAAGAGAAGTTTGAGTTCGAGCCCAATGGAGTTCGAAAGGCGGTCAAGACTACAATTTTTGCAGACGGAGAACAAGGATCGAGACCTAGGGTCCGGGAAGGCGTAATCCATCCTCGTTCGGGATGGCGGGCAACAAGAAACCAGCTAGAGAGCAGTGGGCCGGTGGGGCCCAATGCCAGTAGCGAGCAAGCGCGGAGAGACCTCAGGCACCAAATCTTGAAAAAATTCAAAAGAAATGGCTACAGTTATGTATGAGACTTTGAGTCGTT
>VDFB02055258.1:0-67337 GCA_007258455.2 Sequoia sempervirens
GATCCCTATTTAATTGTGAGTCATGTGAGGTATAATTTCTCTTTTTTGTGCTAACCAAGTAACCAACTTCAATCGTGTGAGAACCACCTACACTAATAATGTTTATTTTGATTAACGTCTGGCCACATGCAAACTGTACCTCAAGCTGACAAGTTGTCAATCACGCCACTCAAACAATATGAAATCATTACAAATCTTATTTCAATTAATCACTAGATTAATGACATCATCATGTACAGTACATCGTGCAGTTTCCAATATCAAGTTATCCAATCACTCACTTCAGATGCACATATGGCATTAATTTGTGGTACCACAACCACTTTTTCTTCAAAGAAAGACAATCTGGCAGATATACAGAAATTGATAAAAAGATTGAGTATTAAATGGCAGCCGATAGGTAGAGTACTTTGAAGCATTAAAAAGAGAGAATTAAATGGCTTGTTGTAGCTTAATCATTATCAATGTCCACTAATAAGTCACAATAAAATTATAAATTTTGCTCACTTATGATCAGAACTATATATTGATAATTAGTCTTAAACGCCAAATTTTTATATTGAACAAGGGAAAAAGGATTTACAAGAATGGAGCCACGAAAAGTATTTTAATTTAAGTAGTTGAAGATTGAAGTACATAGCTAGCTTGGCCAAAAAGCCACTAACCATGATAAAAATCTAGTCATAAAATACATATTACAAGAGTTGTATAATAAAATATAGACATAATTCAATACTAAACAATTCTAGAACAATAGCAGATGCCCTGAATCGAGTGTTTCAGCAGTTGGTGAATCGAATTAAACAAAGTAAGAGCAGAGAAGAAAAGGGAATCACCAAAATCCTTCCTCTAAAACTCTAGAATTTGTAATGATTCATTTGTCATATCACACACCAGACCACACCTCATAACAACTAGGGTAAGAGCTTGCACTGTAGAAGCAACCAGTTCAACTTTGGGATTTAGATTCCGCCAACAGACGCTAACCTGAATTCAAAATTGTAATGCTCAAGTGTCAACTCCAACAAAGAAAGAGAGCAAATGAAAGGCTGAAAATAATGTATTTCGAGCATCTTCACCAAATCTTTATCCAAAAAATGCCCATGCAATTGGACAAGAAAGTAGAAGATACCTCAGAAAATAGAGCATGGGGGTTGTTCTAAAGTTGTTCCCTACCCACAATTATTCTTATAGCCTCTTCAACATATGCACAAGGAATAGTAAAAACCATACCCAACTTTCACCTATCATATGCATCATTGCTTCTTTTCTCCCAAAAAAATTTGGGTAGCATGACATGCCATGAAGACTCCATAATATCATAGTGAAATTGTGCATGGAGAAGAAAGAAAGAAAAGCCAAATATATTATAAATGATATAAAGAAAATCAAGTTAGTGAAGTATATATAGAATGAATACATCAATACTCAACACTTAACATTTAATTTACCACTTGATGTGACATATTATTTTGAAAAAATTAAGTCATGAATTTAAGTGATTTAATAAATAATTAAACATCAACCATTGATATTTTTAAATGTAATGGTTCTAGCATTATTTTAGAGGTTTGAATTCACAAGTCTAGTGCTTAAAAAAAATTCTTCCAGAATGCAACTACAACCATCCATCAAATGGTTATATTAATTTTCTAATTTGATGTGACAATATCATTTCACAAAAAATGAGTCATGACTTTAAGTGATTTAATAAGTAATAAAATGTCAACCATTGATATTTTTAAATCTAAAGGTTCTAGTGTTATTTTGGAGGTTTGAATTCACAAGTCTAGTGCTTCATCCATATGCTTCTGGAATGCAACTACATCCATCCATTGAACATTCATCTAACGGTTATAATAATCATCTAGCTTTAGACATAGTACTTCGCTTTGTGGCTCACTTGAAACTTCTGATAACAACTTATAATAATATGTTGACACTTGTCCCCATTCCAGACACTTTATGAAGGAATTTAGATGTGTGGAAAATTTGTCCTAGAATAGAACAATATATAGCATTTGATATTTTCGCCATGCATGCTATGATTTTTAATTAGCATACAAGTTTATTTTGCCAATGAAATTTTTTATTGGTTTGAAATTATGTTTAATTTCTCAATGAATTTTTTTATTGGTTTGAAAATAGGTTTAATTTTCCAATGAAAACATATTTATTGGTTTGAAACAGGTTTTAATCGTCAACAAAAACACTTTTTTGTTTTGAAAATAGGTTTAATTTCCCCACATAAATATTTTATTGGTTTGAAAACAGGTTTAATTCACCAATGCAAATATTTTATTGGTTTGAAAATTTGGTTTTAATTGCCAATGAAAATATTTTATTGGTTTTAAAAAATTACAATTCACCAAGATTTTCCACATACTTCTAGCGATTATAAAAGATTCGCCAATTGAGATTTTTTTCCCGAAAAATGAAAAAAAATTGCCAATCAAATTTGAGAAGTATACAAGATTCACCAGATTTTTACACATTCTCCAAGGGGGTGGGTTCTCAAAATTATGCTTAATTTCCTTTAATTAAATAAGCAAGAATTTAGAATAACCTTTTTCACCAACGTTACAAAATGACAAAAAAATAATAAATCATAAATCCTAAAAACTCCAATATCTACAATACAAGGAAATAGATTATGAACCCCCATTGGAGGTCTTCCTAGAGTTGTCAATAAAAAATGGTACCCATATCTAACTAATGCATTTATTAATAGAAAGGAGATTGAATTAATGATATCCTTAATGATGTCACATCATGTCATAGAAATAGTAGGTTGTAAAAACCCTCCAAAGGATTCACCATAAGCCCCTCTCTAGAAGCTTGAATAATCCTTGCAATGTTTTTTGAAAACAAACTCCTTCATGGAGAAAATGATGTCCACATCTCCCAATCTATCCTAGAGCTCATACTCTACAATAAAACTTGAAATTTTTGAAATACATTATTTGTGAGCATAGCTCTATGCCACTACATTAAACAACCCAATACCCTACATGATATCCATGATATTTGAGACTAATATTGATTCTACCTCATAATTGATTGTTATTTAGGGAAATTCTATATGTAGATACCTTCTTGATGTCAATTTCTACTAGTGGAAATCCAATCATGAATACCTCATTTAGTCTCTCAAGATTAAAGTAGGATAACTCCTTTCCCATTTCTTTGGCACAAAATAACTTCATAGGTTTATTTTCTCATATTTTACAAAAATCCTATCCTTCCTTCCAAAAACATACAAGTGCATCCAATAGCACATGATAAAACACCAACCAAACATATTTAAAACACCTATGATAGTTTCAACTCTAAAAATTTCAAACTCGAAAAAATGAAAAATTTCAAGAGAGAATTTAAGAACTCTAGAAAGTATATTTTAATTTCCAAATGAACATTTTAGGATCCATGTTATGAGTCCTAATAATTCAATAATCTTGATATTCTTAGACATAGTAGGATGTATCACCATCATCAATTCTACCTTGACTTATTGTTATCGTTGACATTTTTCTAGTTATATGCCTATTCCATCTTTCCATGAAATCCCATACTTGGATCAATCCATCCTAGCTACTAATATCATATGGGATGACTAATAACTTATTATTATCAATTTATATTTTGACAAGGAATTTAACACGTCATTTATTTTTGTGTAGCCATGTCAATAGTCAAACATCATGAAGGAATTGAGAGCCACCCATACCTCCCTTGATATTTTATCTAGTATTGAAAATTTCTCTCCTTTTGAATAGTATTTATAATAATAGTCTAGTATCTCTTAATAAAGATATGGGTGATGCTACATCGCTTAGGTAGGAAGATCCCCATGGCTAATACTTGGGCATGTTTTATTCTCCAATCCAACTGCAAATAAGCGTCAATGAACAAGCAATTCTATGAATCTCAAACTACATATCCTAAATTTGATAGTCCAAAATTTCTATTGGAAGACCAATCAAATTTGAGTTTGAAACATCCCCTTTAAGGAGGAAACCACTTAACCTAATTTCCATAGTTTTTTCCAAGTAGCAAGCACATACCAATTATAATTGAAAAATTCTTATTTTTTGGGAAGACTATGTAATCCAAATCATAAAACCTTTAGTGATGGTAATCTCTAATTTGGTGATGATATCATTATAATTTTCTTCTTTATTCCAAAAATCTGGATGTTTCTTTATCTCCATACATGCCAAATGAGAAGGAAAGGGGCACAAGTTTAGATACATAAGAAGATTTCCTTTGAAAAATCATTTTCATAATTTTAGAAAAAATATAAATGTGTTTTAAGAAGGACCCCAAATATTAGGGTGACCATACAACCATGGATAGCACTTGACTATAAATAGACTCACTAAAATTATTACACACCATGTATCTATGTTGATTAACTACCTTGAGCTTCAACAAATGATCCCTAGTGAGTATTCTCTTATGTTACACTACCCAAGCTAAAACATTCACCTTTAGAAGATATGCCTTATCCCTATATAGGGTAGTGAAATAATCAAGTGATTCGTTTTGAGACACTAGATAACCATTTTTCATTAAGTATGCTTCCATTTTGGCTCTTGCCAAATGAAATTTGTTTCTATTTCAATTGAAAAATATTTTCTAGGTAGGTGATAACATAAATCCATGTCCCACTGTTTAGCCTAAGTGGGACATGCAAATCAATATTTTAAAATAATTATTTTCACTAAATTATAACAAGTAACCCATAAATAATAGAAAGTATATATATATATATATATATATATATATATATCAATTTGAAAATAATGTATTCAACTTTTAAATATTTTTAATAAAGTGTTTCTTACACTTTATAGTATAACATTAATATCTAGGGAAAACATTTTTTTTAATTTTTTTCGTATATTTTATTTATTATCAATTTTTAAATGGAAATAACTATTAATCTACACATATTTTCTATCACATATAACTCCTTTTTATATATCTAAATTATATTTTTTCTAAAAGCACATCAATATGAAGGGAAATCTTTTATTTTTAAATCTATTTTTCTATGTGTTAAATAGAGGTCTTTAATTGACTTATTCTTTAAGTTTAGATGGAGAGAATGTGTTTCATGGAGTGGACAAAGGTTTTGTAGGGCCACATCCTGTAGCAAGCCACAACCTACATGTTGTAGGCTCTTCTTACATGCTCGATGGGGGAGTGTATAAGGTCTGTGGGGTTGTGTTCCAACTTGGGGAAGGGTTTTTCTTTTTTTGGGGGGGATGGTGTTTCAAATGGTTCCTTCTTCAGTTTTTGTTGTCCTTTACTTTCTTGATTTAAGGGCTTGGGGAGTTATGAAGAGGGTTTTCTTCCATTTTTTTTATGATTATGGCTTTAGGTGAAGTAAATAGTTTTAAATATAACATGGATTTTCGTGCATCATTGCGAGCGAATTCTCCATCTTCATCAAGGCAGGATTCTGAGAATAACTTCTTGTTTAAGGATTTGGGGATAGAGGGGATGGATCCATCTTGAGGGCCTTCTATTCTGAAAACTAATGAATGCTTAGAGAGGAGCCAAGTTAGACCAATTTTGGTGATTCAACCTGACTTGATTGTGGAGGATGTTGGGTATTATTCAAAACATGATTTGATTTGCAAATTTATGGGATGCAAGTTTCTCTTTAGTTTTTGGAATCCTGGACTAGAAAGACATGGAATCTGGAGGGCGAAATGAGGTGATGCTAATGGACAACAATTTCTTTATGATCATCTTTAACTGCATGGCTGATCGCATCAAAGTTTTTGAGGGAGGGCTTTATTTTCATAACCAGATTGGTTTGTTCATCAAGCCATGGAATACTGGTTTTAACTCGTCAGAGTAGCTTCTGAATTGTGTTCCTATCTGGGTGTGCCTTCCTTTGTCCCCAGTTGAATTTTGATAGAATGGCATTCTTCACATGGTGGCTCTACTATTGGGAAAGCTGGTCGGTCCTTCTTAGAAAATGCATGATAAAAAGGTACTTACCTTTTCTCGTATTTGTGTTGACATTGATTTGAGTAACCCAATCCTACACTCATTGGAAATTTGTGTGGGTTCATCATAAGTGGGTGCAATAGCTTGACTATGAGGCTCTCCCTTTTTTAATCGGTTGTGTTATGAATATGGTCATCTACAAAAGAGATGTCCTTGGGTTTTCTCTTCTAAGCCCCATCCTACTTAGGCCCCTTGCAATCCTTCTAAGGAAGAAAAAGGAAAGGCTCCTATTCCTGGTGAAGTGGTAGATAAAGAGGGTTTTATTCTTATTAGACCCCATAACAAGAATTATGGAAA
This sequence comes from Sequoia sempervirens, assembly GCA_007258455.2. Lineage (NCBI taxonomy): Eukaryota > Viridiplantae > Streptophyta > Pinopsida > Cupressales > Cupressaceae > Sequoia > Sequoia sempervirens. The sequence continues at coordinate 6,322 of VDFB02055258.1, forward strand.
GGAAAGAACTTTCAAAGAGAGATAAGAAGGGGAAACCTTTAATCGCTTTGGTGTTGGATGACCTTAGCCAACAGGAGGTGAATCATGGTTTGATGGCCTTGGATCTAAGTGTTTTTTGGGTGGTTCAAGAGGGTAATATTTCTGACGATCTTCAAATCATTTTAGAAGGTGGTATGGGTTTTGCTCAAATGGATACAAATTTAAGTCTCATGGATTATGTAGTTCCTGTAGCCCCTGTAGCTATGGAAAATATTGAGGTTGAAAACTCTCCTCCGTTGGAGAAGATGGTGTCTGATTCAAAGAAAGGAAACAAGGATTCTTCTTCCCTAAAGCTTCTTCAAAACAATCCAAAGAAAGTGGCCCTAGAGAAACCCTCCAAGGCTGAGAGAAAGAAGGATTTGGATAAGATTAAGATGATGGGGGATACATTGGTCGAGTTAGGGTCTATCAAAACTCGTGACTCCCACTTTTCCAACTCCCAGAAATGATTATTCTCTCTTGGAATGTAAGGGGCTTGAATAGTGGCCCTTGAAAAAAAAGTTAGAGATTTAGTGCATAGTCACTCTCTATATATGTTATTATTCAAGAAAATGAACTTTTTGTAGAGAGTATGTGTGGTTTGGTGCCAAAACTTTAGTGGTGTGGTCAATGCCAATCTATAGGTTCCCAAGGTAACATTGGGGGTTTGGCTTGCTTATGGAATCCTTTGAAGATCAACCCTCTCTAGTGGATGTCTTGTAAGAATTCTATCTTTGTGGTTTCTTTGAGTTTGTAGTTTGGGGAAATTATTCTTTCCAATATTTATGCTCCTATTGATATGCCTAGAAAGCTAGGTCTATGGTCTCATATTTGGTTTATTTTGAGTATTGCCTCCTTGTATCCTTGGACTATTGTTGGCAATGCCAATGCTATTACTAATTTTGGAGATAAGAGGGGAGGAGTGTTGAGGCTAGAACCGTTTTCTTTTCTTCTAAGGTAGAATATGTCTTAAATATTATAGATATTAAACCTGATAATGGTTAGTATACCTAGAAAAATAGATGTGCTAAGGATTGTATTTCTGAGAGGCTAGATAGGTTCTCAGTCTGATGTTTTTGGATTGGTGGGTCTTGGTCTATTAGATCCGAGATTCTGGATTGGAGGGGTTTTGATCATTGACTAATTAAGCTTTCTACTTCATTGTCTTGTGCTACTATGTCTCCCTTTATCAAGTTTCAGCTTATGTGGCTACGGGATCCTTCTTTGCAGGACTATATTAATGAGTGGTGGCACTGAGGTAGACCTTCTTTTGGTACTGTGATATATTCTTTTATTAAGCAATTGTAGTATGTGAAGTATTAGTTCAAAAGGTGGAATCGATAGTGTTTCGACAATATCTTTTAGGCTAAGGTTGCCACACAAGATAGTTTGGATGCTATTACTCGTGAGATTAGGAAGTTTGGTATTTTTGAGGATTCCCTCATGGAGGAGTCGAAGGATTTAAAATCTCTAGAGGAGTGTGAATTACGAGAGGATATTTATTGGAAACAAAAAGCATGTGTTGAGTGGTTGCAGGAAGGGGATAGAAATACTACCTTTTTCTTTAACTTTGTGAAGGCCAGGTGACATGGAAAATTGATCCCTTATCTGGTGAACTCTAGGGGTGACCATCTTTCCTCTTTAGGAGATATTTTTAGAGAAGCTTCTCAATACTTTGATTATTTGTTCAGGGAGGATTCCCTTGATGTGTGGGTGGAAGAAAATCATGTTTTTTCCTACATTCCTTCTCTAGTTTCTATGAAAATGAATGAGTATCTCATGCGTTGCATTTCCCTGGAGCAACTAGAGGCCACTATTTTTGAAATGAAGAAAGGGAAATCCCCCTATCCTAATGGGTTTACATTTATTTATTTTTAGGAATTCTGGGACATTATAAATTGGGATCTATTAGAGGTGGTTTGAGAATCTTAGAGGAACAAATAGATGTTGAGGGCTATGAATTCCACTTCTCTTGCCCTCATTCCTAAAATTGATTGGGTTGATAAGCTGATTATGTTTCATCCCATGTTTCCCTTTGTAATGTAATTTATAAGATTCTATTCAAGCTAATTGCAAAAAGATTGAAGAGGTGGATTAGTGGGCTTGTCTTTGAGGAATAGGGGGCTTTTGGTGGATAGGAAAATCTTGTATGGCGTGGTCATTGTGGCTGAGACTATTCATTCCATGATGATCTCAAAAGAAAAAGCTATGTTCATCAAGATGGGCATGGTAAAAGCCTATGATAGAGTCAAGTGGTCCTTTTTGTAGGAAGTGTTGATTAATTTTGTCTTTGATGAGAAATGGGTTATGTGGATAATGAGTTGTGTCATAACCACTTCCTTCTCGGTGTTGGTTAATGGGGAACTATCCTCCTTATTTTTGGCTTCTAGAGGTCTTTTTCAAGGGGACCCTCTTTCTCCTTACCTATTTATTCTCTTGGATCAAGGTCTAGGAAGAGTTATTAAGATTCATGCTAATCAAGGTTTGATACAAGGGTGGAATAGGGGTAATGGATTACCTCCTCAATCTCACCTGCAATTTGTGGATGATATTGCTCTAATGAGTATGGTGAAGGTCAGAGAGGCTACTAATTTGTGCAAGGTGTCAAGTATTTATCTTGTTGCTTATGTTGAATAGATCAATGAGGGTAAGTATTCTATATTTTCTTTAATACTCTTGTGCTTATTCAACAATGGATTGCCTATATTCTATGATTTTGTATTGGTTGCTTTCCCTTAATGTATCTCAACATTCCTATCTCTATGGGTATCCTTTCTAGGGGACCTTGGAAAAATATCTTATACAAATTTCATGTGAAGGTGAACCACTAGACTCACAGGTGACTATCCTTCATGGGATGGATGTTGCTTCTTAAGTCAATGATGAAGGCTCTTCCCAATTATAGGTGTATGCTTAAGGTGGCTCCTTCTAGCTTTATTAAGGGTATGGAATCTCTTGCTAGGAAATTTTTATGGGTTGGTTGCCTGAAATCCTCTAAGTGGAGTCTAGCGAAGTGGGAGGTGGTTTGTAGACCGAATTAGTTTGGTGGCATTGGATTGTGGTAGGCCAGTTTTACTAGTTTGGAACTATCTACCAAGCTTTATTGGAGACAGTGTATTGAACAGGATAATGTTTGGGCCAGGATTATTTCTCACAAGTACTTGAAAGGTGTGCTGAGGGAGGAGGTCCCACGATTTTCCCTCTTAGGTAAAGGTTCTATGATCTGGGAAATGCTAAAAAATGGGGCTAAGCTGATAAAGGATGGTTGGTTCTACATTTGCAATAGGGGGTCTGAGGCTCTCTTCTAGTATGACTCTTGGGATGGGCTCTCCCCCATCATGGTTAGCCATCCTAATTTGAAAGATATTTCTCACTACTTCCTAGAGGCTGGTTGGTTTTGAGTGGTGGACTTCAAAACTACTTATTTTTATGGGCACACAGAGGTGTCTACATGGAATGACCCTAGTGAGCGGCCTACGATGGGTTTAGAGGAGGATTGTATTGAGCTCAGAAACATTCTTGCTGGTAGAAAGTGCAACTCACTTAGGGAGAGGGATATTTTGGTTTGGATCCTTGATCCTAAGGAGGTCTTGTTGATGGCCAAATTGACACAACAATGTTTAAGCAAGATACATCTACTGTAAGAGAGGGGGACCGACCACGTCAAGGCCCCAGGTCACAGAGAGCCAAGAGCGGAAGGCTACCCTAATTTACCTCTCTAAAGGGATGTTTTGAATGAGGGACAAGAATGATGAGGACTATAATGCCCTACAACCACTCTTCAAACCCGAAATCTAAACTGGGGCTAGGAAAGCCGATTTTTGGGTTCAACACTATACCTCAGGTAGCTCTCTGCCTGAGGATGGAAGCATGGTTTCGGGATGATAGTGTGACACACTGACATCTCTCAGGTGTGCTGGCGTTCGTACAACCTGAGGAATAAAAACGCAGTATGAACCGCCAGAAAATGAGCTAACAACCTAGCTAGTTACTTCTAAGGGAACTGTTATGCCTTGCATAACCACCCAATTTCATTCTGGAACAAAATGGGTCCCCCTTTGTCTTTTCCCTTTTGGCCTTTGGTTTTCTGTCTTAGCGCCTTTTTTTTTTTTTAAAATTCTGTCGGAGGCGGAACCGAAACCAATACCCGACTTGGAAATTCCTTCTAGGTTCTAGCCTTGTTCTGTTCTCAGTCCCGGTTCCAACTGTTCTTTGTCTTCTTCCTTTGTTCTTTCATAGAGTCAGGTCCCGGTCCGATTCGGGGTGTTCAACTTGCTTCAGGTCTCATCCCGGGTCCAACCCCGCCCTATTTCTCTTCATTGGTCTTTGTTGGTTTTTGTCTCCTGTGCCTTGGGTGTTTTCGCCTGGTGCACCTTTTTCTGTGTTTGGCGGACTTGGAACCAGAATGGGAACCAAACCTTGAAACTTTTTCAAAGTTTTTGGTTCAGGTTCCGTTTCGATCCCAATTCTGTGTCTTTCTTTCTTTCCTTTTCCTTTGCTTCTTTGTTTCGTCGTGGGGTTTTCCCTCCTTTCTCTTTTTCTTTCCCTTGTCCTTTCTTTTTCTTTTTTGATGACATCGGAGGCGGGCTCGGAACATAATCTGAACCCGAAACTTGAAAAAGTTTCTGGTTTGGGTTTGGTTCCGGTCCTGATTCTGCTTTATCTTTTTTTATCTCTTGTCCCCATCCCGACTGGCGCTTTAAGGAGGGCGGTGTGTCTTCCATTCAATTTTGGTTCTGCCTCAGTTGGAATTTGGGTTTTCTCCTGAGTTCAGAATTTTCCACCCAGACTAGATTTTCCTGGGTTTCGCTTGAACTCTGACTGAGCGTTGTGGATTTTTGCGGATTTTTGGTCTTCGTGGAAATCCAGGTGGATTGGATTTTCACGGATTTTCGGTCTTCGCGGAAATCCAGGTGGATCAAATTTTCGCGGTTTTCTGTCTCCTCCGAATTTTTCCAAAATCCGTTGTTCCTTGTTTGTCCCGGGTTTGCCGAAGTGTCTGTTCCTTTGTGGAATTTCGTCCCATGCAGATTTCCCCGAAGTCTGGTGGAAGGTGAGAAAGTATGAAGTAGAAGGACTAGTTAAATAAATGGTGGTGCATTTTACGATTAATTGATGCTGTTTTGAGATCTCACATGTTGTTTCCTTGATTGATAATGGTCAGACTGAGTTTCTAATGGGTGTTTCATGCTTACTCCATTGGAATCTGCCTGGCTCAGAATTCTCCGAAATTCCTCCCTAGCTTCGGTTCCGCGGGTCGGCCTGAAACCCGAACTGTTGGTATGATCATTTGGTTCGAAGATTTATCGGTACCCTACTGACATAGGATTCATTTCAATAATGATTTTGACTATTTAAATTCTATCTATATGATCTCTACTGTGGTTTTCTTTGTTGAGTGCAGGATTGAATCACATGCGGGATAATGTTTGTCAAGGGAGCTCACCTGGAAGACATCCCTCAATCCAGTCGGTCATGAAAAATTAGACCTTAGAGAGGTCACGACGATTAGAAGTCACATGTGGATGCATATCGACAAAGGATTTTCATTGTTTTAGTGACCAGGGGTTTTCCTTTCGGCATAAGGTGTTATCCCTGCTAGGATGTTTCAGCGAGTTCACGAAGCCTCGCTGACAGAGCATAAGGAATGAACCATCGATATGAGGTCCTACAGTCTTGCCGACACATAAGGTCTCACCGATATATTTTCGGTGGGAGAATCAGAAAGTCTCGGCGATGGGGGGTCAGTTAGTTGGAGGTTTCGTCGAAGGTTTCTCCCTTCGCCATGTGGTCTCAGCGAAGGGATGCAGTCACACCGAAAGGAAAGGGGCTCAGTAAGAGAGGAGAGATCGGGGTAATCTCTCCTTGATTCTAGTAAGTCTCAGCAACACGAAGTGAATTCACAGAGAAAAAGACCCACGCCAAGAGGTCTTGCTGAGGCACCTGGGTCTTGCCGACCAGAAAAGAGCCCTCACGAAGCGAACCGGTGAGGATCGTAATATTACAGCTAAGAAGGTCTTTGTGAAAATGAAATCATATTGAAGTGGACAATTGGGCTTTGAAGATAGCGGCGGGATGGTAGCATCAGGGGAACACTAGGGGTGTCTTCTGGGCATGCGACATCAGCAGCCTGTTTTGACAATAGAAGAATCTCGTAATGAAGTGTCTAACAGTCGAGGCTAAGAGGGTTGACCTTGACAGCGGTTTGATGGAATTGACGCCTACCTTGAAGACCAACATAATACCGTCAGATAAGACTGCTACGGGGTCGAAGGAAGAATACCTTTCTCGGGCGATGGTGAGATCTATAGGGAGGCAGATGGTGCCTCAGGGAGATGGTTAGTAGGAGTCGAGCGGCAAGGAAGCGAAGGAAAGAAGATGATTATGACTCACGAGGACAAGCTGTGAGCAGCCACCGGCCAGTCCAGTGATAGTAGCTGTTAAGGTGGAGATATTTTGAGCATTAAGGTGAATTGCAAGAGAGTTCAAAGATGAATGACGTAGCGATACTAGGAGTTATCTTGCGATTGTCCAAAATATCTAAAAAAAACACCTGAGGAGTGAAATCGCCTTCATCATCATGGACAACGAAGGATTCACACATTGAATGCCTGTGATTTCTTCCAGGTCCGAGGCGGCTCTCCTGGGGATCTGAGATATTTTGTAAACCTAGTGTGGGGACACCCCATCCTTTCTTGTACATTTTGTATATAAGGCATTCTTGCCTCTTTGTAAAGGTTGGAACTTCTAGAGTTAGAAATTCAGAGTTAGAACTTTTATTGTTAGAACTTCTAAGATTAGAGAACTTTTAGACTAAGAATTGTTAGGAGTTAGTTAGTTAACAGAAGGAGATAGAGTTGCATCTTGATTCTCAGTGATAAGAGCTTCTTTTTGTCTTCTTGGTTAGTAGTTAAATTTCAGTACAAACTTTAATGTATTTTCTGAATTCTCTTAGTGTAGTTGGAAACAATCTGGAGCTTCAGATTCTCTGTACACTGGTGATTGTGCCAGCTTTGTAAATATTATTTATCTGTTTTAATAATAGTAGAAACAATCAGAGTTTAACCTACTTCATGTTGTATTCCTGAATGATATTTATCTTAATTTGATCATTTGATTTGTGAAGCCTCCAAGGAATGAAAGGTTATTTGTGTTTTATTTAATGGTAGCTAAAAGTCTATTATTCAAATTAGCATTGTGAATGAAAGAGGTTGTGTGTCAATCACAAGCTTATCTTGTTCTGTAGTTTTAGTTTATAATTCCTTGAAGTTAGCAAGTCTGGTTGAGATTGGATGAGCTGTTGTTCTTTTCTATTTCAAAACCCTGATCTATCTTTTGTTTTTTCTTAAAACCCCTGTTAAAGTAGGTTTTATTTTCATGCTTGATCTTAGAACGATCCAGAAGCTCAACACCAGCAGGACCCTTGAATATTACTGTTGCATTGACCACTGAGTAACATCAGCACAGTTGAGACCCAACTACCAAGACCTTGGGAGCTAAGGCATCCATGTGTTGCCTTTCTCTTTCAAGAGAAGCAGAGTAGCAATATTTTGTTTGCATTGTTGTAATTTTAATACATGTGGAACAAAATAGAACTATAAGTAGGAAAGAGATACAAAACCAGATGTGATAATTAATATGAAGGCTAATGCTGTAAAGATAATCTCACAAGATATGCTCATTCACACTGGCTAGCTCCAAATGCACGTACTACACACACAAGAAAGAGGAGAAGGTGTTGCTGGGGCTATAGGGGTGCCTCCAGTCATTGTTTGGAATTCAACTTACCTCCACAGAGATGAACAAGATAGCATGATAAAGTAGCATGATACTAAATGGAGAAAATACACAAATTACACTACAAAATAATTATGGGCCTCTAGCAAATCATAAAGGAAGTGTCTTTCCACCTCAACAAGGCTCACTGTGTGATGGAGAAGAGCAGGACAGTAAGCAACTCTGATGAAGGTGTTGAAAAACCTCAATCTCGTGCTACAATGGCTTGTTCCACACTTTCTTTATGAAGCTGATGGAGTGTTGTTGCTCCTGCTATGAAGTGCCAAAGTGCTGCTGAGAGTGAAAATGAAAGCTTAGAATGCAAGAAGAGATTGTGTAGAAGATTTCTAGAGGATTTGAAGAGAGAGAAGATCCTACCATATTCCAAGGAATTGGTTGGTTGAGAGGACGTACAAACTAACCCTATTGGAAGGAGTGTAATGCCTAAGAAAAGCTAGCTTTGGGCCAGTGCATGGCAAAGCATGTGTGCGGGCGTCCTTAGCCACATGCGTCTCAAAAAATATTCTTCTGATGCAAAAGGCAATTCAAGTGGAAAAAATTAGCAAGATGATGTGGAATTTTTCCTTCAGATTTGGTTTTCTAAGGTGAGGATGTACAAAAGGGGAATTTGCATAAGGGGTGCAAATTCGTGCCTATACATTTTTCCCCCACTTTAGTGAGCATGAATACTAATGAGTGTGTCAATAAATTAGATTAGAAAGGTAGTAGGGTTAGAAATGTATACCTTAACCATCGAGGAAGCAAACTACAATTTGGTGAACTTGAGAGCACAAGACAAGTGAAGGACCATTGGCCTGTGGGAACTATCAGGCATTTTAAAATTATCTAGAGACTGGACAGGAAGGAGGTGGCTAATATCTCTGCATGAAGATCAAAAGTAAAATTTTGCTCTATTATGGGCCTACAAGGAATGTGTGCTCGGATCTCTTGCATGGAGGCTGAGGTGATTACCTTATAGACGGCGGACTACAAAGTGTCCTTCAAGATCTCCATGAAGGGATACCTGGAAAATACCACCACAAACCCATGGCTAGCCAGGAAGGTGTCTCCAAGATCTCTACACATAAAGGATGCAGGCACCTGGGCCCATAGACTGGCAGGGGCCGTCGCAGGGCTCTCACATGGAGAAATCAAGAAAGGTGCCCCTCTGGACTGCCAGGACTATGGGGGCGACCCCAAGATCCATCATTTGAAATGAATGCATTTTCTGAAATCAAGTATGCTGAAATTGTCATTGTCACAAATGGAAGACAACTCAAACCGAGAAGAGGTATAAGAAAAAAGAGTGAAAGAAAAAAGGAAGACGCTAAACACTTAGGACAGTGCAGCTGATATTTTAGTCAGGTGCTCCCTTAAATATATATAGTATAATAATAGTATATAAAATGAGCTTGTCATCAACCCCCTACTATATTAGACCATGTGAAGAATACATGAGAAGACAAAGTAAAAATAAAAAACTGGGTCAACATGGAATGGAAGCCTAAATGCCGCCAACACTTTGCATTGTTCCCAATTTTGTTGAAAATTAATCACAAACATGGAAGAATGATGATACACATAGAAGAAGGTTTACGACACAAAAATCACGCCTGTATCCAAGCACCAACAAGGGTGACAAGGGTCATCCAGGAACACATAGCATGGGTATGGGGGAACACATCACAACACACACACTCATCTAGCCTAAAGATAAAGAAGGGGCCTCCCCCTAACACTGATCGATCAAGAGGTCATTCGCTTCCCACTCTAGATCATCATAGGGGTAAGGAGGATGAGCCTATAGTGGTGGAATGTTAAGAGGAGTGTCTGACCCTCCCACAACAAGGGATAAGGAAAAAGGCCCTGCAAGTTCTCCTTCACTAAGCTCTTGTGGAGCTAAGGTCAATGACTTCGCAAAAATCGCTGACAAGGCCAGAACTTCATTCAGAGAGTTAAACATGCATTTTTCCATAGTGCCATGTTGTACCTCAATGGATGTGGAAAGTTGTGCCCAAGATTCACCGCTAGGCTCACTGAGTGATTTGTGAGCGGTGACGTACTCAGGGGAAGCCAGGAGTGGTTCTATCACTAGGACAGAACAAGTCAGTGTTGGACCACCCTTCTGGGGAGGTGAACTTCTCTTATGTCCTCCGTTGCTAGAAAGACCACTATCCACCTTTTTCTTTGTTGGGGGATGTGAACTCCCCATAGACAAGGCAAGAGGTGCAGAGGAAGAGGAGGAAGAGAAAATCGCAGTAGATACCACTGAAGTGTTTGTCATATCTACGGGTTTTGGGAAAGGTGGTACATCCAGAAGGGAAATCAACAAAGGTTACTCCACTGAAGGAGTGATTAACACCTACACCTTTTTAGGGTCAGGTGCATTTGTACTCACAACGGTAGCTAGAAGTAATGTAAAGCTAGATTGAACAGAATCAAAGGGGAGGGGAGAGGAGGACGCAGTAGGAGGCCCTAATACAGGAGCGATCATCTCCTCTTCCTTCCTCTATAAGGTAGCCTACTCAGCCGTGAGAGCCTTTCACCAATGCTTGTGCTCGCACACAAGGTGGTTTCTATGACTATTCGAGCTAGAGGCCAGAGGATGCAAAGGAACATAAGACTCCTGTTTAGCCACGAGAGTGTCCTCCATAGTTATTTCTAGCGGAGGGACAGGCTCCTGAACGGGAGCAAGAGGAGTAGGTTGAGAAGTAGTGGGGGGAGTCAGCTCTAATGCCTCGACAACAAGCCTCTTCCCATTTACTGCTTTGGGAGTAGAATCGGTAGAAGGCCGTGAAGGTTGAGACATAGAAGATTCCCAACGGGGGCCTTTTTCTCTACCATACAAATAGTACCAAGATTTAGGTGGTTTAGTAGGGAGGTCCGATATCCTAATCTTGGGTTTGTGCCAGGATGGAGATAAAAAATAGGTATGCTCATCTAAAACTCTTCTCTAGAAAGAGGAGGAGGAGAGCCATCCCGAAAATGGGGGAGCTTCTCTTTACCTTTTCGAGAAGAGGAGGTAGTCGGTTGTTGTATTATGAGAAGGGACAATTTTGGTTGTCCCTTGCCCCCGGTCTTATACTTCACATATTTTTGTAAAGTAGGTTCATTCTTGGAGGAAGCAGACCAAATAAAGCGAGCCAAAAGTGATCCAATGAATATCCCCCATGGGACAACAAAGGCTGGTATCCAGTGTCATGCACTACATGCACAACACCTTCATGGGAGAATTTCAGACATTTGTGAATAACAGAGGCAATTCCATTCATGGAAGCTAGCCAAGGTATATTTCCTAACTTCAACTTGAACAAATCTGACTTCAGAAGGACATCAAAAACTCTATCAACAACGCTATGTCCAACTAGGACATACAAAGATATTGAGCCAAATGGTTTAACACAAAGAACATCATGCGTACGGATGGTGGATTTTGTTTCTTTGTACACCTCTTTGTGCAATGAATTCAACAACAGTGTTTCTTCTGTAATGACATTCACATGGCTTGCAGGGTCCACTAGGACTCCTGTCACAATGTTATCATTGAGGCAAACAGGAATGTAGAGGGGAGAGGGGTTGTTGTTTAGGAATAAGTCCCACGAAGTAAATGTCACATCTGGCAAACCAATCACAAGCTGCTTAGTAGGAGTAATTGTGACCATGTTGACATAGGCCTTGGGTTGAGTGATAGAATCAAAGGGATCGACAATCATGTTGGTATAATGTGACAGAAATGGTTCCGTGTATATCTACAATTCACTATTTGCTTTTGTTTGACTGATTTATTCGTATTTTTTTTGCTTCCATTGAGATGAATAATACCATCCTCGATGTGATCCTATTCTCATGACGAAGGCACATACAACATTCAGTATCGTGTTCATTGACTCGATGGTATTGATAGTAGGTATTTGCATCATACCAACTAGGGTAAGGCTCCTTAAGAGGCTTAGGGTTCTTTGAGGTTATGATCTTATCTTTCAGCAATTTTTTGCAAGATGGAAGAGTAAGATTCTGCTAACTTTGTGAACTTCTGATTGCATCTAAGGCCGTTATCAATCATAGCGGTTGCTATATTCACAACAACCTTTCCTTTCCCAGAGATTGATACGATGGATTTTCCTTGAGAATGATAGTACAAGGAAGATCCCCCGAACTGAACTGTAGTTTGTTGATACTCTTGTAGCACTACACACAAATGCGCAAAAGAAGCGTACTTCATAAGGGAAAACTTCTCCTGCCAAGGTCTTTATAAATTCCCTATGAATACCTTCTGCACGTCAAAGTAGGGAAATGGAAACAAGATTTATGAAAAGAGCACTTGGTATCATGCTATAAAATTAGTAATCTTTTCATTATCACATTGTTTGCATCAGACGAGATCCAAAAAGGTCATCTTCGGCTCGATGTTAGCTTGAAACTATCAGAGAAACTGGTTTACAAGTTGATCAAATGAGAAAATGGAATTATTGGGAAAGGAATAGTACCACTCAAGAATTGTATCCTTGAGAGATCGAGGGAATAGTTTTTCCATCAAGGCGTGATGGAAGAAATCTATGCATAGGGCATTAAAGGTAGACATGTGTTTGTGGGTCACCTTTGCTGTCATATTTCTCAAATTTAGGAATCTCCATTTCTTGAGGGAAGGGAGTGTTTAACATTGCTACCAATAACGGGCTATGTCAGAAAAGGGTTGAAAGATAGGCTAAGCAGAGGCCTGGAAGAGACTCACCAGATGGCTTTGCATCTTACCCATATTTTGAAGAAGAGTATTTAGAATAGGGTCATTAGAAGACATAGGGCCAAGGGGACCTCCTACAGAACCACCACCAGAGCCACCTTCGCAACCACCACTGTGGCCACTGCTAGAACCAGTTCCAGAGCCACATTCGCTTCTGAAGCCACCACCATGACCTGCACTAGAACCACTTCCACTAGCACCACCCCCACCATTGAAGCCACCACCACTACCAAAGCCTCCCCCACTCATCATGCTATAACCTCCAATGCTAGAGATGATAGGAGGGGTGAAGCTAAAGCCCAAAGTGACCCTGTTCACTTTGATAGTCTCGGAGGTAGAGGGGATGTTGATCAAGGGGACAACATCGGCCATGTACACAAATTTAGGAGGCATCAAAATTCCTAGCTGTCTTTCATGATCTTTGAAAGTGGTCCTTTGCACAATTTTAGGATTGTTTGAGGGAGCACATGCTTCAATCAGACTAGAGAGACTAGACAGGAGTTCTATGCATGTTTAGTCTTTTCCCACCATATACTTTAATTCGCTGATAACCCAAGTGGCCCTAGCCAACTTCGGGTTTCTTTCCAAGTGGTTTTCCAAGTCACCCAACCTTTTTCTAAGGGTGGAGAAATATTCTGAAGGAATATGAACAACCTCATGCTCGTCAATGGATGATGGTGTGGGAGATGCAGGAGGAGAGGGGGTGTGGTCAATCTCATCAGAGAATCCTACCTCTCCCCTTGACAACTGCTCCTGTGTGGTGAGACCAATGGCAGATCCAAGAAAAAGGCTTGTAGAGAAACCTGTAATGACCTTCATCCCTTCCATCGAAAGGTCTCATACACTTCTCCTAACAATATACCCAGAGGTTTTGGACTGGGTTGTGATGCTCATAAACCTTCACAACAATCACAAGGTACCAGGGGAAAAGCCTCAACACCAACAAATGAATAGATGTTGGTTCACGTCAGGTTCACCAAAAATGTAAGAGTGGGGGACTGACCATGTCAAGGCCCCAGGTCAAAGAGAGCCAAGAGTGGAAGGCTGTGTTATCTACTATAGTTGCACCCTACCTAAGTTGCAAGATTTAACAAGTTAAGTTGCATGACTTAGTACTCTAGAGAAACATTGAATCAGTCCTAGGCTGTGGGTCACCTAAAATTTGGAGTGCTTCTCTAGTTGAGGCTGGCTCTTAGCTGGTTATGACCTAAAACTAATGATTTTGCAAAGGAAAAGGGAGAAGAAATGCTTTAAAATGAAAAATTAAAACTAAAAAAAAATGAAGGGTGATTCACCAAATTGACAAGGGCTATGAAGATCCAGACTTGTATACACTTGGCCACTAACGATAGAGCTAAACTACACAACTTATTTTTGTAGACTTATACATAAATATTTCATAAGAAGGTTTGAATGCATTAACTTTTAAAGAGGAAAAATAACTTTCACAATCTAAAAGATATGTGCAACTTATAAACACAACTTGCAATCTGCATAAACATACTTTTGAGAAAAGGCTTGAAAAACATGAGACAAAACTTCAAGGAGATTAAGATATCTCACAAGTAGCTTGATGAATCACTCAATAGTGCACAAATACTGCAATAATAAGGATGGAAAAACTCAAAATTAGTAGTCTCCAAGGCTTTATTTGTATTTCATCTCCCAAATGAGTTACAAAATATGCTCAAGTCTGAGAAAGTAGTGCAAAAATCACTAACTCCAGAAATTGCATCATATGAAGTAACTCACAAAATGAGTCAAAATGAAAATATAACCATCAACTGAATTGGGTCAAATTCCTCAAAAAAGCCTATAATCAAGCCACTAGATTCCCTCCAAAATGGTCTCCCATGTGTGGAAAAGGTAAGTTTGACCATGCCAAGCATCTAGGAATGCAAAACCACCCCTATATTCTCTCCAAGTCCTCCAAAAAGATGAATAAAAGCTCCTACATGCATGGGCACATGTTCCCAAACTATAATGACTACCCCTATATGCTAGCAAAAGCATAACCGCAATTCATATTTCCTGAATTGAATGGCTCCCTTTGTTATGTGTTGAAAATTCTTCCACCTTGTTTTGCATTCAAAACAACACTTAATTAAGTGTCTTATACTTATACCACTTATTAAATGTTTTACATTTGGCATAAGCAAAAAACAAAAGTCATGATTTAGCCTAACCAAGGGCACCAAGGTAAAACATACAAGCCTTAAAGACTTAGTATTTACAATATAAAAGGGGATCATGAATTTAAAAAATTCTATAAGGTAAAAGAACACCACGAGTCTTTCTAGTTTGCATCATATTTTTGAAAAAGAGGGAAAAAAAGTCTAAACTTTCATCGGTACATGTTAGAGTAAAAACCCTAAAAATAAAACAAAGGCCAAAAATGAAAAATATCATTTCATTTATTCTTCGATCCTTCTAGAATAAATCTTCAGCCACTGACAAGGGTTTGAGATGCTCTATTGAAAGCTTTCTATGGTGGGTCTCTATCATTTGAGAGGCTTCTCCTGTATAAAACCCTATTGATCTCCACAAAATAACACTGGTAAGCCATTTTGAAAGCAATTATACTTTGAGTTTTTAAATGAATTTGGGCTTCTTAGGCCACAGCTCCTATAGCTTGTTCTCATGCATTCTTCATTTGTTTTATCTTTTGTTCTTGCTTCCATGGCTTGAGGCTAACATTTGAAGAGCTTCTGGGAGCTTGAGTGTAGAAAATTGACTGTAATTTTTCTTCAAAACAAAAGAAGGTAAACCCTCTTTTTCCAACGAACTCTGCGCTTTCTTTTCTATTTTATATTATAGCCGACCCCTGTGAAGAACGTTCCTAGCTTTCATGAGTATTTTCCTGTGTCTTCTATTAAGACTTGATGGTTTCCTTTTTCCATTCACTTTCATTATGATAGTCACTTTACCTTGATTCTTCTTTATTTTGCTTGGCATTCTAAATACCATGACTACACGTTCATATAGAAGAACTTTTGTTCTTCATGGCCACAACCCTGAATACCATAGGTACTGGGGTTTTATCTTCTGTTAAGCAAATCAAATCACATTCGAGTTCAATAGGCCGAGGGTTTCTCTCTTAGTACAAAACGAGGTTTCCTTGCTATAGGTCCTTAAATCTGCATTCTTTTGTTTTAGCCCTTGGAGATATGAAAACATAGTTGTATTTCATCTTCTTTTACAAATACCCATGTCTTGGCCTCTTCATTTAAAATTTTGAAATGAACATTTAGGGTAATCACTTCTCTACTTTAGAATACAGGCATTGTTAGGAGTTTCATTTATTGGGTCTTAACTTTTTTGCAAGATTCTATAGCCATAGGTAAAAATTTTCCAACTAGTATTTTGGAGAGTTTTATCTGCTCATCTTGATTTTTTAAATGCTTTTCTGGGTATACAAAACCCATGTTCTTCTCATTGAAGAAACTCTATACACTTTTTTCCTTTTAAAATGGCCATGGTTCGGCCCCTGCAAAAAACCCTAGCACATCTCCCTCATGGCTGACCTGGGCTTTAAGCTCAACTGAAAATACCTCTTCAAAATTCATCATTCTGTGTTTATTTGTGCCTTATGGGTTTTATATTTGACATCCTCTTGCATTTTTTGTACATAATTTGGCATTTTCTATAGAGTATAGGCTCATTTTTTAGGTCATCCTTTATCCTTTTGTAGAGACTATCTTGTAGCATACAGTAGGTGTGTTAAGCTTCATGGATTTAGCTATAATTTATGTTTTGTCCTGGAGCATACCTCTTACCAACTATCATGAATTATGTGTAACTTGATAATTGCATTGAATGTCCCTGCATTGATGGTCTTGTAGAGTATCATGATGTGCAATATAAATCTTTTGTTCCCAGTACAGGCACTGTTCTCTTTGATATCATAGATTATCACTGTCATATGATATTATTTTATTAGCTTATCATTTCATTAGTCTAGTTTTTCATATGATGGAATTTGAACCTATGACTTAAGTTCCTTCTCCTCTATATGCCCACTGACAACATTTATATGTGTAAATTTAGATATTCAACTCCATCCCTGGTCACTTTTTTATATAAATTGTGTATGATAGTCCTTTGTGATATGAATGTCACTGTGACTTAGACTCATATGACTGTCATATAATCTTCATTCATTCACCTTTTATCTTTGTTTAGTGTGATTAGCAACGATGGCAGCTACTCTCCTGTAGCATATTTAACATTTCCATTGGGGTTCTTGCTTTATGACAATCCTATTGCATTAACTCTTCAATATCTTCATGAGTTTCACTCTATCATCTTTAGAACCTTCACCAAGTTCTTCCTCTATGACTGTTTAAAACTTGACCTGCCTAATTTTCCTCATGACTATCATACATTTAGACTGTTGCAATTTTTCACTGTCCACCTTGATCTTTATTGTCATCTAGTTAATCCTCTTTGTATTCATGTAGTGGCACAATCACTTTGCTATGTGAGTACCTTCAAAAGATCTTGTTCATTGTATCACCATGGAATTTAAGGCTTTAAGACCTTAGTCACCTATAACTGATAATCCTCAATGCATTTCATAACGACTTGACTACCGAAACTAGTTTATCTCAAGCTTTGCATCTGAGTGCACTACAAAGTCCCTTTGCTGGAACTATAGGGAGCTTAGGCATACTGCAAATGTGTTTGATTTCTTGCAAGTCCCTGCCATGGATTTTAGTGACTATCATCCTTGAAACCACTGTAATCCATGATTTTTCTTGCTCATCATCTGATGAAGTGACTGCCAAAATGAATATGACTATCTCTTATTTTCTTTCTGACTACTGCAGATCATAATGAGGTATTAGCTTCCTTGTAATCTGGTAAAATATTCATGCACCTGTTCATGCTATCATAAGGTCTCTTCATTATTTTTTGAGCAAATGATTGTTTAGCTTTCTATGACACTGTAGTTCCATTGAGCATGCATCATTGTTTATACCATTGGATACAAGAACATCAATGTTATGAACAATAAAATGAATCCTTGATTGCATGACACTATCATGGAAGACTTAACAAGCCTATCTTGTTAAAACACAAAATGAAAGCACACTAGGCTCAACCCTTGTGGGAGCCACATTTAATCCCACATGTTTTAATTAGATGAATTAGAACAACAACATTATTTTTCCTATACTTGCAAAGGAAACAAACATGTTAGAAAAATATGTGTAGATGATAGATGTGTTTGATAATGCTCCTTGTTTTCTTGGGTATTATTAGTAAGTTGTTTCTTTTAATCCACATGACTGATTAGTTTATACGTTTATAGAGGTATATGCATATAGTGACTGTAGACCTTTTATTGCTCTAACAACATTCTTTCTCATAGATGCATGCAACTAGGAGCAACAAAGAAGCAAAAACTAGAAGCAGGACAAGCCCAAGACTGAAGATAATGTGAGGAAACTCAACTAGAACCAGCCATTCATGAAATGACTGGTCTTCTTTCCCTAAATGTGCATGCTTTTACTTTGATATCTATAAATGTATATTCTTCCATTCATGTACACTAAAAGAGCCAATATCACGGCTTGTGTGAGACAAAACAAATTTACATTATGAATAACGACTGTTTTCTGAAAAGATTTGTGCATTCTTCTCCTATGTTATATGAATCCGCATACTATAATATGGTAGAATAGTCTTTTGATTTCTTTATGGACATGAAATGTAATATACCAAAAAAAAAATGTATCTATCTTTTCATTTGCAATCACTTAAGCTCGACCTACTTGAGCTAGTAACAAAAATGGGTAACATTTCTGGTGACATCTGTTGTATGTTTGCCTGCTAAACATTAAGACCAGTTGCCTAGGCTATCCATTGGGCACGTAGTCACTCAGAGACACAAAACATATCTGAAATAAACTTTATTCAATGTTGTAACCTAGCATAAACAACTCAAGACACCTTGGAAACTTATTGAAAGCAAAACTGCAAAAGGGAAATCTACCTAACTATGTTGAAAAGCACTTAGGTTATTTGAAAATAGAAACTAAACTAAGGTGCATCAACACTTATTGAAAGTATAGCTCTTAAACTAGCATATGAGATGTAGATCAAACCTCAAAACAATGTTTGAGGTGTATCCCATTGACTGGGAAAGGCAGAATATCTCCATCCATCTTTGATAATTGGAATGTATTGTGCTCCTTGCACTCTGTGATAACAAATGGGCCACTCCAAAAGTTATAAAAACTTAGTGTGCTTTCCTGGACTGCTTTTTAACTCATCCCATTTGAGTACAAGATCATCCTCTCTAAATACTCTGGGAGTTTCCTTCTTATCAAAGACTATCCTAGTTTGGAGTTAATGATACTCCAAAGACTTCATTTCTTTATTTCTTGTCTCTTCTAGCTCCATGAGCTGAGCATACCTAACTGCCATTGGGTCCTACTCCTCAAAAATTTCTAGCTGATGCATAATATCAAGAGTTGGCAATTCTATAGACAAAGGAAATCTTGCCTCCTTACCATAAACTAGTACATATGGAGAATTCCTAGTGGATCGTTTGGGAGTTATTTTGTGTGCCCACAAAGTAGATTTCAGCTTGGTGTGCCAAGTCCTCTAATTATCCTCCATTATCCTTTTGATGATTCTTATTAGGTTCTTATTTGTTGATTTAGTAAAACCATTACCCTATGGGTAATAGTTTGATGATGTATTCAAGTATATGCCACTCTTTTGATGGATGGTGTCGCTTCAACGACCACTTCCTATGCGGGAGCCACTATGCAGACTTCCTTCTATCACTTGCTATTTTCTTAATGACTTGTTCTTTACAGCCTCCCACACTCCTCCACCTGATGGAGGTCTTCCATGCGGGGTTCGATGTCTATTAAGCCATTTAAAAATAGCTCCCCTCTAGGCCGTCGCCCATGTTTTATTATGTGCTTTCTCCATGGGGTGAGTAGGATCCATTTTATAAGGCACGTGAAAAGAATGGATCCCCCCCCTATTCACACGAGTATAATCATCTACGGTAAGTTTGAATGATGACCAAGTTTGTTAAGAGATGTCCCATACACACCTCAAAATGATGGGAGCATGCTTGGAACATGAGCCTTGAGAGATCTTCTATTATGGATCACTTTCTTCATAGGAAGCCATGAAGTTTATAATAACAATAGAATGCATTAAGCCAATAGAGGAATGATTCCAAGCAAATTGATATTGTGGAACTCATAAATGCAAGGATAGAGGATGATGATCACTAAGAAGGATGGATTTTTGATCAATTATTTCTAAGTTGGCCTTACCCTCCCCAGATCCTCTCAAATTATTAGAGGGAATCCTCTTTGTGCCATGGTCGCAGTAGGTTAAACTGGTTCTTCATGAAGTCCTACTGCCAATTGCACCCACGTCCCTTTAGTAAAATGCTTGCATGCGTAGCCCACCATTTCTCTCACAATATCGGCTTTCCATCATGCAAGTTCCACCACCCTCAAGGCTATCCGATGCTGACGATAGTAGCATGTTAGCACCCCACCTTCTCCCTTCCGCAAATGGCATTGTCCCCTCCTATGTCTGCCAACGTGTATCACCAAAATTTGAGAGAGTCAAGGATGATGAAAAAGGCATAGACACAATATTGTTAGTCTCTTGAACATAGCATGTCTTTTGATATAGAAGGAATCCCTGATGAAGCCACCAATGAGAATTGATGATAAAATGTGGAGTAAGAAATTTAGATTGTTGGGGGGTTCTCCATCGCGAATTCTGGGTGCTAGAGTAACAATCAATGATGCTATCTCATGAAAGTCGAACACACATAAGGGATCACCTTATTTTGATGGCTGCTCAAAGGAATGAATGAAAATATGGTATTTATTATAAGAGGAAAGGGATCACAAATATAATTAGACGACGCTTTCAAAATGGATTCACATGATTGGGTTTTATACATCAAAGGCATGGAGTTTCCCCCCCAACGAAGAAGTTCGAATAAATGAACATTTCAAGAGTGGAGGGTTGACTTGGTTGATGAAGGCAGAAGGATATTCATCTTGTAGGATGTTGTCTGGGTTTCACCCTTTTCTGACGACATTGTTGACACGGTCATCCTCACTAATGTCTCTAACAACCCTCTTCACTATGGATCCCACAACTCCCACAGTCATCCATCTTCCAACCATAATGACTTTCTTATGATGCTGGCTATGCTCTTTCCTCATGTAAGAAGCTCTATAATCTCCACCCTTCTATGGCTGCATAGTTATTCATATTCAAAGATGAGACGTGGATCAAAAGTTCCACTCTCCTTGTCTCGGCGTAACATCTTTGCCCCCACGCGATAATAGAGTTCTCGCCTCTTGCGGGTGCCATAGCTTGGGTGGCTGCCTTCTTAAAGGACGTTTTCACTATGGCTAATCAACAACGGAGTTCTTCACCTTTTCTCCTGCAACTCTCGAGAAATGTTGGACGATGGTGAGCTTTAAGACATGGGAATCATAGCCATAAGGGATGTGCACAACCGTAAGTGTGGCTCATAAGGAACAATACGAAGTCGGCCATGAGGAGTCTGCACGTTGTTTATTGTCATGCCTATTTATATGTTGATCATGCAAGATTTGAGTCTTGCAAATATGGGTGGGCGTATTAACGAGGGTGTTGCTTGTTGTCATCTACCTTCAAACCACCAAATTCCTTGACATTAAGGAAGGCCATGTTCTGTTGGATAAAGAGAATTTCCTTGGTTGTGCTAGGTTGCCTAATGGGATGCTCACTCTAATAAATTCATGAATCATGCAATTAACGATAGGATGGTTAGAATACCACGAGCCTTTAGGAGCATTGGCTCTATGGGATTGATATATTTTCTAGTGGTATAAGCTATTCAAATAAATGGATCAAAATCACTATGTGGATCCTCGTGTACTCCTTTGCATAACATTCAAATGATAGCATCGCTCTAATTCATGAACGAAGGCTGCAACTACAGAGAAAAAAAAATTGGAACAATATATATGCCCTATGGGAGTTTATGTTGGGGAACCATCATTTCCACCTGGCATTTAGCACCACTATGCTAAAAATGCGATAAAATGAGCAGTAATGAAGCTATAGAAATATGTAATATCATGATGAATTTCGGTGAAGGGGAAAGTTTGTGACTAAATTAGCAGAGGCCAAATCAAGTCATTCAAGGGGATTCCATCCTAGATAATATGAGAGGTATTAAAATGGGTTACAGGGACACTCATCCACTTGTGAAGTTGCGGCACTTCATAAATTTTGGGAACACACTTGTGGATCCCCACTTTCCCGAGGATGTCTTGGTGCAACATTGACAAGCTTGACACTTGCATGCTCACCTTGTATAGTAGACACATCTCCTTTTAGCCTCCCCAAATGAACAGAGCACTAGAAGAAAAAGGAAACCCAAGGGTGACGAGTATACTTTTAGAAAGTCTTTTGAAGAATGGAAGAAATGGACTGATAAAGGAATTGATCAGGCATGAGAAGGACAGGTGGTGTTGTTAGTCACTTAACACCAAAACAAAGAGGTATAAGGTGACGAGGGAAAGCTTCAATGAAGAACCATTATGCTTATGTAGAATGAAGGATGTGTTGATGTCCTATGGGGCTAAGATGGTGAGAGTCCATTTGCATTTGGCTGCTGCGCGAATGACATTACAACCACAACACCCCGCATCCTCTAGCCCAACAGGAATTGTGCTTGTGGATCCTGCATCTTCGAAGGACGTCTAGATTCTTTGTGACTACAACAACATTCCTATGTCATCTTCCCACCTCCTTCTCCCCGCACCCTCATCTTGCAAGTGGCGCTCATGATCGGTCTTCCCACAAGCAGCATTAGAGCATTTGGAAAAGGGGTTGATGTTGAGGAAAGCTTTCCATGAAGTCTTCTAGGTAGCAATGTTTCAACATTTATAAGGATATCATAAATTTACCCATGATCATAAATATTTTAATGAATCTTTATTACTTTAATGGGCTCTTGAGACATGTTGATTAGTGGGGTTTATGAGATAAAATACACAAATAAGAATTGTGATCTAAGCTCACTAATGGAAATATTTGATAGTCCCCTTTAATTATTCGTTATTTTACCAAACGAAAGGGAGATTTGAGAATTCAAACGGACCTACTAGAGAGGAGTGTCCCTCAACAGTACAAGTAATGGAGTTAAAAGGGGGAGGGGCCACTATTCCATCGAAAAAGAGTCTGGGATGTGAGGGAAAGTATTGCATGTAGGTAAGGCATCATGAGAACCAAGTGAAATTAAGAGGAAATAATTCTAGACTTGGGATGTTGTGATTTGTAGTGTGGCCCTATTATCCAAGTGTGACCAAGCCATATAGTTTTCCTTCTCAGTTATTATTATTGCTTATTATCGTTTGCTTGGAAGATATGTAGTGATGAGGATGTTTAAAATTGTAATTAAGATACCATGGTCACATGAGTACCAAATGATCACCAATAAGACTTTATTTGCATGATCTTAACCTAATCTACTGTTTTGTGTAGGGATTCATTCATGCATGGAGATCATTGAGGGAGTTAGCTACAGAAGGAGATTGCACATAATGGTTCCTCCATGAGCCTGCTTCCACATGACCATCTATGAACATGTACAAAGGCTGATGAGGACTACCAACCAAAGAATGTTTACACAAGCAACGATTAATTCATCAAATAGACTGACAGGCAGGTGGTTGTATGATGAAGGAAGTCGATACCCAGGGGAAATCAAATGGTTGTTTACTAAAATTCTAAGAAAGTGGGGGCTATACTGCTTTGCATCAAATGATTGTGTTCCACCAGGGGCTACCTCATTAAATCTCGAGATAGCTGATCTATTTCGCCATGATGCAGATATGCGAAGAAGATGCACTTGAATGATTGAAGAGCACTGCAAATTCATGAAACAAAAGGCAACCTTTTAGCAATTTTTGCTATAGTGAAAAGGGAAATCAGCTAGAAGACAAAAGTGCTATAGCACTTAGGCACTAAAGGACGAAATAGGAATGAGGAAAAAACTATATTTTATATTGCTGGATAATGAGGGGTAGGTGAAACCCTAATGCAAACAAATATGGGCCACTCATTGTGAATTAATCCTATCCATTCATTTGGGCTTTGGAAAACTATAAATAAGGGCTTTCCCCTCATTTGTAAATGGTTGGAGAACTAGTGTAAAGGAATTATGTAGTAATAGAAAGAAACATTGCATGATTTATGGGTGTTTCTTTTGAGTTTGTTCATTATGCATGCATGGTTCTACTTCCATGTTAGTTTAGTTGTTATTTTCTTGAGTGGAAGTGATAACGGTGTTTGTTGATATAGTATTTGATGAATTTCCACCTCATGCTTTTTGTGGTTTGTTGATGATGAATCAGTTTGTAAAGCTAGTCTGAGCTTCCTTACTTCATTGATGCAACTTAGTTCAATTGCATGTTCATGATGTGTGTGTGCAATCTAAAAATCTGTAGTCCTTAGAAGATTGCACTAGTTTTGTGTAACTGTAGGTTCCTCTTGGCCAAGCAAAACCCAGTTTAGGAAGTTTGTCCACTGTAGTAGCCTCCATGATTTTTGTTCATTCATAGTTTAGGCCTAGGAATTTCTCCCTTCCCCTACCCTTTTTTCCTTTATTTAATAGTGACTATGAACAAGGTTCATTGCACATTGCAAAGCTAAATCTGGTGATGAAATAGAGTTCTAGACTGTTGTTTGAACTTGCAACAACTACACAACAACTTCTACATCTTAAGAAATCCATTTGTAGACCCAAATTCCCATGCTTTGTAACTCATATGTAAGTCCACCTTGTGATTCCAGCAAATCACATGAATCAACTGAGGTATTCCAAGAACTGTCAAAACTTGACATTAGAGACCTTGGGATAGTGTTTTTCAATTTAATTGTGGAAGATTTTCTTTCAAGAGAGGTGATGCACTTATGCATTACTTGTGTTGAGAAGTGCATTAAAAACACATCAATAGAACTGGTGCTAGAGGGAGGACTGGCATGTTGAGGCTACAAAGCTTAAAGTTGGAAGTTGAAAAGAGAACCTTCAAGAAGAAATCTAAGGTAAGAAGATCTCCTTATATGCTAGAATTTTAAAATCAGAAAATTTTGAAGGAAAACAAAAGCTGAGTTGAAATGGAGCAGCATGTACAGATTAACATCACTCAACTACATGTAGATTTAAATAGGAGATTGAGGAGACCATTACAACAGTTTGCATTGGTAGATAAATGTAGAATCAATTGCACTCATAGACATAATGAATTGGGGTATCTAACCTTCTTGAGAAGAGTTGAAAGAGTCTTGCAAGGAGAAATTACCTTTTGGGAAATCTATCAACCTTTGGCTCTTGCAGACCTAGAAGAGGAAATGGTTAACATGGTAGCCAAGTCATTCAAGGAGCCGGTCCAAGAATGTTTGGGCAGCGAGGATGGACCAAGATTGGAGGAGGTACTGATGTCTAGTTGGTACAGATTTCACAACTTACCTCATTCAAAAGTTACTTTTCCATCATGTGCAACTATCATCACTCAAGTTAAGGGAAGTTTTGTCAAGTCAAAATGACCAAATGTCAATGAACGAGAGTCATCTCATGAGGTAGGAGAGCTGTCAACATTTGGAGGACAACACACTCAAGTTGGACCAAGAAATTTGACGCAAGTCAGTATTGGGACAACAAATATTGAAGCTGAAAATCAAGCAGAAGAGGCTGATGTCCTTTGGGCAGCAAGAGGACTTGACGAAAGTTCAACTAGGGAGGAAGCAAAAGGCCCTTCCTCCATCAAAAAAAGGAAGCCCTCCACTCAGGAAGAAGAAATGTTGGTAGTTGAGGATGGATCAACGAAGTTTGCATCAATACATGATGGGGCAGCCAATGAGGATGCTGAAAGTCAGAAAGAGGAAGGAGCTGAGTTCATTGAGGCAGAAAATAGTCTTGATGGAAACCCAACTAGAAAGGAATTAGAAAGATTTTCCTTCATCAATAAAGAACAGTCCTCCACTTAAGAAGGGGAACCTTTGGCAATTGAAGATGAATTAGAAAAGTTCACATCAACACATGCTGGGACAACTGATAGGACTATCGAAGAACGAAAGGAAGATGAGGCTGAGAGCCTTGGAGCAAGAGAGGGTGACGGTGAAAGCATAAGTGAACTAAGATTAAAGGACCTTTCCTACATAAATGACAATGATCAGGCAACTGAAAACAAAAATTTGGAGGAGTGGGAACAATCACATGTCGTGGTTGTTTACTATCAGACTCCCTTTGCAAGTGATTATGAGGACTCAATAGTGGAAAGATATAACCAGCTCATCTTCGGACTAGAAAGGGATTGGTTTGAGCTAGGACATCAAGTGGATTTGGAAGTGTTGTTGTTATCAAGATGGTGTAGGTTCCATGACTTGCCACATTTAGAATTCACGTGTCAACTATGTCAAGAGGAAATCAAACAAGTTAAAGAACAAATGGGACAACCTATTACACTGCCTCTTGTAGCTGCTGCAAGAATTGAATCAGAGGACCAAGGATCAAAACCTAGTAACAACTCCATTGAGGACAACCTTCAACAAGATGCTGGGACAAAAATAGTAGAAGGACAACGTATTCTTGAACCTCCCAACAATGGAGTAGAGCACATAGGAACGCTGTCCATCGGCCACCAAGAATTCTTCCCTCTTGAGGAGCATTCATACACCACACATGACAGGATCTATGGGGAATCTTGGAGAGAGAGAATGCATGGGATTTTAGTCCCCTTGGGGAGGTGCAATTGATGGATTTCTTCATTCCATTTGGAGCTACACTTCAATAGTACACCAATGTTGAGAACGAGTACATTTTAGAGAATGGTAGTGATGAAGATATACTAATTGAACCTCCAGACGATGAAACACTGGAACCTACAGAATGGGATAGGAACTCCTCTATCTACAATGAAAGTGATCAGGAGGAGATGAGTGGACATCTTGATGAGATTCATGAATAGAAAAGGGAAAAATGCAAAGGTGGGGGTGTTTTGATGGCTGCTATTGGGTGTGATACACTTGGCCAATTGCAGGATCCAGCTAGTGGTCCTTCTATCGTGACTATTATTGATCCTTTTGTCATGACTATTGTTGATCCCCTTTCATTTTCAGAAAGCTACGATAGGAAAAATTCATCCATGTCATTGTATTTTGACATTAGACATCATAAAATTAGGGTCAACACCTGGGAAAGGAGATGGGACGGTGTGCTACCTTTTGAGGACAACAATCAAGTGGAACCATGGACGATGGAAGATCAACAAGGTGAAGTGTATCTCCTTGAAGAACAACCAATAGAGGCTGTGAATCCCACACAAGGCTTGAATGAGTTGTTTTTTTCCCTATCCTCCCAATCACATCCATGCCCAAGATCAGAAATGTTGTACCCTCCATCGTGCCTGCCTGAGGCTGCTGATGCCACAATTGACACTGTGGTGCTCACTCTCGACTGTCAATCATTGTCGCCTCCATGCGATGACATCAAAGTTATATCCTTCCTTGCTCCTGTTAATTGTCCTAGCTGCATTTACCATTTTGATTATGGGAGTGAGGGGGGACGAACGTGCTTATGGATTAACCATGGGTTTAACAAGCCTCCTCAATTGTTAATTTTTCATGATGATGAGATACAGTTTGAATGCTGCAATGTTAAAATTCTTTTTTCTGAATATAAGGATAAATTTGCATGGTTAAGAACTATAATGATCACCCATTTGCTTGTGCATGCATTGCGAAGTCCAGCTGGCATAAATGCTGGTTTTCCTTGCCTAAACGTAGTTCTTTGTAAATATCTTTGTACATAGCTCATTTTGAGTAGTGTTGGTTTTGTGTACATATCTTGGGTTCGTGTAAATAGTCTCTGCTTTCCTGCATTGGTTGGTTTGTTGTAGGTTAGTTTGCTTTAGGGTAGTTCCTTTGTTGTTTTCTTTCGCTTTCCTACTTTGGTTAGTGTAGGTGTTTGCTTTCCATTCGCTTTCCCTTTTTCTTCCACTTTGCTACTGCTTGGCTCAGGGTCCTACTTTTAGCTGGGCACATCTGTGCGCACAATAGCCATACTTTATTGCTTGGGTCTATTCTATGTATTTCTTCTACAAACTTTAATCAAGTTTTTAGAGTGGATGGTGAGGGTCTTCTATTAGTGTTAAGTGATCTGGATGTTTCATTGAAAGATGATAAGTCATTGGTTGGTCTGATTCTGATGTATTTTGAAATCTTATATATCTCACATATTTTAAGGATCCAGAGGTCACCGTAGGTCCTTTGTGAAGTTAAGTTAAGTGAAAAATCTAAAATTCTGCTTCAGCACCACTGTGATTCTCAGCCCTGAATGTGAGCTTCACTACTTGGAGGTTGAAAAAAAAAGAATTGAAAAGAGATAATCAAAAGAAACAAAAGAAAGAAAGAAAAATATTGAAAATCAAAAGAAAGAAGAAAATTCAACTTTTCAAGGGGATCCAAACAACTCTATCGGGGCTATGGATGCTCAACTGACAGTAGAGTAGTGTTCGAGAGAATTAGAGTGACAACCTCATTGGGGCTATGGACGCCTGACTGGTAGCGAGGCAATGTCCCAGATGCTTTTGGAGTTGGAATAAACTATGTAACTTAACTTGACGGAGCTTGGGTCACTGTAGCAACTAAAGGATGGGAATTAACGCAATTGCACACACTTGGATTGACTAGTGGTTTTCAATCCTTTGGTCAAGTGTTTGGTTTGTTTGTCCTAGTGTGAAGATTGGAACTAGAGATTTTGGGTTCGTGATTTGAGTTTGTCATTGAAATGCTCTGGAGAATTTCTCCAGCAAGTTGCCATTTTTTGTGCATGTTTTGCACACATGCCCCTCGAAGGTAGGGATCCCCTCTTTTTTTCCCTCGATAGGCTACTTTCTCTTGCCTCGCTTTATGCACCTCTATCTCCTGGCCCAAGTTCATCATGAGCCCTTAAATGATCAATTTCATATTGGCCTAGTACACCTAGATAGGTTTCACTAAGTCTTTTACTTTTGTGGGTTGGACCTTTGAAGTTTCACCTGCATTCGCAGGTCTCCTCCTATCGTTCACCGTTCTGCTCGGACATTCACTTGCGCCTAATCCCCCTCGCGTTTTCCCAACATGTGGACCTCGAGACTGCATTCGCCCTTGCCATCACATCCTTCATGCTCTGTGGACACATGGTTGTAGGTCACCCCATGTGGATCTTCATCCCTGTTTTGTCATTTTCTCGATGACTGACCCTTGACCGTTGCGCACATGGTGAGCTCCGCAGTTGGCCCTTCCATGTTTTCCATTGCCGCGAATCGATGGACCCCATCATCTAAAATTTTCCTAAGTCTAATTTGTTTAGGGGTCTTTTTGCACAGTTTACTTTCCTCGACTACCATTCCCAAGCAGCCAAGCCTTCACGTCATCTCATTTGGCGAGACCCACACACTCCGTTTCCTAGGAATGAGATCATAAAGCTGCAATAGATCCCTAAGTTGAAGCTCCTCAGTGGACCTACCTTTGTCGACCGCCGCCTGCAAGTGGCAGTTACCACAACACTATTTAGAATGGTAAAGCTTTAGGCCCGTACCCATCCGTTCGTCTTCCGAGCTACGGATTTCTGCCTCACTTCTTCTGTGGCGGGCTCTTCACTTGTGGAGAAAACTAGCCTCTTTGCCGCACCTACCCATCGTCACTATAACATCCATATGTTGTGGTCTTTCCACAACGATGTTAGGAGTTTAGATGTGGATACCATTAGGGAGTTTATGATTGATAAAGAATCTACATTAGTTGATGATTACATGATGAACGGTCCTTATGTATTAACGTTACAAGCCTTAGGGAGAATCACCCATATTGTCATTACCTCATGAGAACCCCACATGGGTATTATCCAATAATGGTATTGCAACAAAGTCATATTTCACATAATGATGACCATTCGATTATGCACTTATGTTCAGGGGGGCACGTCGGTCTCCTTCACCAAGCTCTCATTCACTGGTTCACAGGCCACTCTTTTGATGGATGATGTCACTTTAATGGACACTTCGAATTCGGGAGCCGCTATGTAGACTTCCTTCTATCACTTGTTGTTTTCTTAATGGCTTGCTCTTTATAGCCTCCCGCACTCCTCCACCCGACAGAGGTCTTCCATGCAGGGTCCGATGTCTTTTAAGTTGATTAAAAATGACTCTCCTCTAGGTTGCCACCCATGTTTTATTATGTTCTTTCTCCACGGGGTGAGATAGGATCCATTTTATAAGGCTTGTGAAAAGAATGCATCTGCCCCCCTTCGCACGAGTATAATCATCTATGGTAAGTTGGAATGATGACCAGGTTTGTTAAGAGTCATCCCATATGCACCTCAAAATGATGGGAGCACGCTTGCTACACGGGCCTCGAGTGATCTTCTATTATGGATCACTTTCTTCACAAGAAGCCATGAAGTTTATAATAACAACAAAATGGATTATGCCAATAGAGGTGTGATTCAAAGCAAACTAATATTTCAGAGCTCACAAATGCAGGGATAGAGGATGATGATCGCTAAGAAGGATGAATTTTTGATTGATTATTTCTAAGTTGGCCTTACCCTCCCCAGATCCTCACAAATTCTTGGTGAGAATCCTCTTTGTGTCAGGGTCGTGGTAGGTTAAACTAGTTCTTCATAAAATCCCATGGCCAATTGCACCCATGTCCCTTTAGCGGAATGATTTCATGCGTGGCCCACCATTTCTCTCACAATATCAACTTTCCATCATGCGGGTTCTACCACCCTCAAGGTTGCCTGACACAGACATAAATAACATGTTGGTGCCCTGCCTTCTCCCTTCTAAAAATGGTGTTGTTCCCTCCTATGTCCGCCAATGTGTATCACCAAAAATTGAGAGAGTCAAGGGTTATGACAAAGGCATAGATGCAATATTGTTAGTCTCTTGAACACAACATGCCTTTCGATATAGAAGGAATCCCTAATGAAGCCACCAACGAGAATTGACGATAAAATGTGGCGTAAGAAATTTAGATTGTTGGGGGGTTGTCCATCGCGAATGCTATGCACCAGAGTAAAAACCAATGATGTTATCTCATGAAAGTCGAACACACATAAGGGATCACATTCTTGTGATGGCAGCTCAAAGGAATGAATGCAAATATGGTACTTATTATAAGAGGAAATGGCTCACAAATAGAATTAGACAATGCTTTCGAAATGGCATCACAAGATTAGGTTTTATACATAAAAAAATGGAGTTTCCCCCCCAACAAAGAAGTTTGAATAAATGAACATTACAAGAGTAGAGGGTTGACTTGGTTGATGAAGGCAGAAGGATATTCATCTTGCAGGATGTTGTCTGGGTTTCACCCTTTTCTGAGGGCATTGTTGACATGATCATCCAAACCAATGTCTCTGATGGCCCTCTTCACTATAGATCCCATAGCTCCCATGGTCGTCTGTCTTCTAGCCATAATGACTTTCTTATGACGACGGCTATGCTCTTTCCTCCTATGGGAAGCGATATAATCTCCACCCTTTTGTGGCTGCATAGTTATTCATATTCAAAGATGAGACGTGGATCGAAAGTGCCACTCTCCTTGTCTCAGTGTAACATCTCTGTCCCCACGTGATAACAAAGTTCTCGCCTCTTGCAGGTGCCATAGCCTCGGTGGTTGCCTTCTTAAAGGAAATTTTCACTATGGTCGATCAACAATGAAGTTTCGCACCTTTTCTCCCGCAACTCTCAGGAAACATCGGATAATGGTGAGATTTGAGACCTGGACATCATAGCCATGAGGGATGTGCATAGCCGTAAGTGTGGCTCATAAGAAACAATATGAATTCGGCCATGAGGAGTCTACCAATGTTTATTGTTGCACCTATTTATATGTTGATCGTGCAAGATTTGAGTCTTGCGAATATGGGTGGAGGCGATAATTATTGAGCGCACATGGTCGTGGGCATATTAACGAGGGTGTTGCATGTTGTCATCTACCTTCAAACCAACAAATTCCCCAACATTAAGGAAGGTCATGTTCTATTGGATAAAGAAAATTTCCCTGGTGTGTGCCCGTTGCCTAACGGGATGCTCACACTAATAAATTCATGAATCATGCGAATAACGATAGGATGGTTAGAATACCACAAGCCTTCAGGTGCATTGGCTCTATGTGATCGATTTGTTTTCTGATGGTAGAATCTATTTGAATAAATGGATCAAAATCACGTGGATCATCACGTACTCCTTTGCATAATGTTCAAATGATAGCATCTCTCCAATTCATGAACGAAGGTCATAACTATAGAGAGGACAAAATTAGAACAATATATATGGCTTGCGGGAGTTTATGTTGGGGGAGTTGTCATTTCCAACTGGAATCTGACACCACTACGCTGAAAATGCAATAAAATAAGCAATAATGAAGCTATAGAAATATCATGATGAATTCTAGTGAAGGGTTGAGTTTGCGCGTGAATTAGCAGAGGCTGAATCAAGTCGTTCAAGGGGGTGCCATCCTAGATAATATGAGAGGTATTAAAATGGGTTACAGGGAGGCTCGTCCACTTGTGAAGTTGCGGTGTTTCACAAATTTTAGGAACACATTTGCAAATCCCCACTTTCTTGAGGATGTCTTGGTGCAACATTGACAAGCTCGATGCTTGCATGCTCACCTTCTACAGTTGACACATCTCCTTTGAGCCTCCCCAAATGAATGGAGCAATAGAAGAACAAGGAAACCTAGGGGCAATGAGTATAATTTCAAAAAACTCTTTTGAAGAATGGAAGAAGTGGACTGATAAAGGAACCAATCGAGCATGAGAAGGACAGGCGGTGCTGTTAGTCACTTAACAACAAAACAAAGAGGTATAAGGTGACGAGGGAAAGCTTCAATGAAGAACCATTATGCTTGCAGAGAGAGAAGGAGGTGTTGATGTCATTTAGGGCCAAGAGGGCAGGAGCCTGTATGCATTTGGCTTGCAAGCAACATTATGACTACAACACCCCGCATCCTCTAGCCTGACGAGAATTGTGCCTGCGGATCCCACATCTTCGAAGGACATCTGGATTCTCTGTGACTACAGTGGAATTCCTATGTTGTCTTCCCATCTCCTTCTCCTTGAACCCTCGTCCTGCAGGTGGCGCTCATGATCGGTGTTCCCGCAAGCAACATTAGAGCATTTGGAAAAGGGGCCAATGTGGAGGAAAGCTTTCCATGAAGTCTTCTAGGTAGCAATGTTTCAACATTTATAAGGATATCATAAATTTACCCATGATCATAAATATTTTAATGAATCCTTATTAGTTTAATGGGCTCTTGAGACATGTTGATTAGCGGGGTTTATGAGATAAAATACACAAACAAGAATTGTGATCTAAGCTCATTAATGGAAATATTTGATAATCCTGTTTAATTATTCATTATTTTTCCAAATGGAAGGGAGATTTGAGACTTCAAATGGACCTGCCACAGAGGAATGTCCCTTGACAATGCATGTAATGGAGTTAAAAGGGTGAGGGGCCATTGTTCCATCGAAAAAGAATTTGGGATGTGAGGGAAATTATTGCATTCGGGTAATGAATCATTTGAACCAAGTGAAATTAAGAGGAAATAATTCTAGACTTGGGATGTTGTGATTTGTAGTGTGGCCCTATTATCCAGGTGTGACCAAGCCTTATAGTTTTCCTTCTTAGTTATTATTATTGCTTATTATTGGTTGCTTGGAAGATATGTAGTGATGAGGATGTTTAATTTTTTTTATTAAGATACCATGGTCACACGAGTACCAAATGATCACCCACAAGAGTTTATTTGCATGATCTTAATCTAATCTATTGTTTTGTGTAGGGATTCGTTCATGCATGGAGATCATTGAGGGGGTTAGCTATAGGAGGAGATTGCACATAATGGTTCATCCATGAGATTGCTCCCACATGACCATCTATGAATATGTACAAAGGCTGACGAGGACTACCAACCAAAGAATGTTTACACAAGCAACAATTAATTCATCAACGAGACTGATAGGCAAGTGGCTGTATGATTAAGGAAGTCGATACCGAGGGGAAATCAAATGGTTTTTTACTAAAAGTCTGAGAAAGTGGGGACTATCCTACTTTGCATCAAACGATTGTGTTCCGTCAGGGGCTTCCTCATTAAATCTCGAGATGGGTAATCTATTTCACCATGATGCAGATCTACGAATGAGATGCTCTTGAATGACTGAAGAGCACTGCAAATCCATCAAACAGAAGGTAGTCTTTTAGTAGTTTTTGCTATAGTGAAAAGGGAAATCAACTAGATGACAAAAGTGCTACAACACCTGGGCACTAGAGGACAAAATCAGAATGAGGACAAAACTGTATTTTATGTTACTAGATAATGAGGGGTAGGTGAAACCCTAATGTAAACAAATTTGGGCCACTCATTGTGAATTAATCCTAGCCATTCATTTGGGCTTTGAGAAACTATAAATAGGGGCTTGCCCCTCATTTGTAAATGGTTGGAGAACTAGTGTAAAGGCATTCTACAACAATAGAGAGCTACATTGCATGATTTATCGGTGTTTCTTTTGAGTTTTTTCATTAGGCATGCATGGTTCTACTTCCATGTTAGTTTCTTGAGTGGAAGTGATAATGGTGTTTGTTGTTATAGTATTTGATGAATTTCCACCTCATGCTTTTCATGGTTTGTTGATGATGAATCACTTTGTAAAGCTAGTCTGAGCTTCCTTACTTCATTGCTGCACTTTAGTTCAATTGCATGTTCATGATGTGTGTGTGCAATCTGAAAATCTGCAGTCCTTAAAAGATTGCACTGGTTTTGTGTAACTATAGGTTCCTCTTGGCCAAGAAAAACCTATTTTAGGAAGTTTGTCTACTATAGTAGCCTCCATGATTGCTATTCATTCATAGTTTAGGCCTAGGAACTTCTCCCTTCCCCTGCCCTTTTTTCCTTTTTTTAATAGTGGTTTTGAACAAGGTTCATTGCATATTCTAAAGCCAAATCTGGTGATGAAATAGAGTTCTAGACTATTGTTTGAACCTACAGTGACTACACAACAACTTCTACATCTTAAGAGCTCCATTTGTAGACCCAACTTCCCACGCTTTGTAACTCATCTATAAGTCTGCCTTGTGATTCCAACAAATCACATGAATCAACTGAGGTATTCCAAGCGCTGTCAAGACTTGACATTAGAGACCTTGGGATAGTGTTCTGCAATTTAATTGTGGAAGATTATCTTTCAAGAGAGGTGATGCACCTATGCATTACCTGTGTTGAGAAGTGCATAAAAAAAAAATCAAAACCTGCCAACCCAATCACTCACCCTAAGTCCCACAAATGCTAAGGCATTATCTGAAATAATTGACTCAGGAACCCCAAATATGGTTACTATATCATCATAAAAATTCAAAACAATATTTTAATTGGCTTCTTTCAAAGCCACTGCTTTAGTCCACCTTGTAAAATAATCAGTTGCAGTGAGTACCCATCTATGACCTACACTAGAAGATGGGTTTATAGGTCCTATAAAGTCAATGCCCCATCTCATGAAGGGTTGTTCCACTTGAATGGGCTACAAAGGTAAAGTTGGAAACCTTTCTTTCCTGCAAAAATTGCACACTTTCCACATTTCCTCACCCATGCATGGGCATCCTTAAACATGATTGGCCACTAGTATGTAGCTCTCATTATCTTCCATGCAGTTGTTCTTGGGGAAAAATGACCCCCTGTAGTTTCATCATAGAACTCATGAAGCACTTTATCTATCTAATCCTGATCAATACATCTTAACAACACACCATTAAGGTCCTTCTTGAAAAGAACATTGTCAATCAGCACATGAGGAATAGACTGCAACCTGAAATATCTTCTCTTAGCCTTGTCTAAACCTTGTGGACACTCACTAGTATGCAAGAAACGAGTCATGTCACATACCCAACTTGCACCCAATGCAAGTGTAGCATTTTTATCTTGATCGTTAGTGACTAAAACAACTTCTTTTTGTATTTTCCTCTCATTTTTAGATCTTCAAGCTAGATTCTCACAAAATCCCTTCCCTCTTACGAGCTTAGTGACCTTAATATCTATATCATATTCCATAACTTTTGTGTTCTACCCAACCCTGTTTTCATTTAGGTCCCTGCTCAACAGAAACTCCTTCACACTAGGATGAGCAGTCATTAAATGTATCTTATTGTTGGAAATTAAAGGCTTAAATTTTTTCAGACTCCTGATTACAACTAGAACATGTTTCTCCACAAAGGTATACCTTTGTTCACAATCTTCCAATCCTTGATTGAAAAAGGTAATGGGTTGTTCTAATCCCTCATTATTCTGTTGTACCACCATTGTAGAAATTGAATCTATGCTACCAAAAGCATACATAATGAAGTCTTTTGAAAAAATTGGATTTACCAATGTAGGAGCTACTAAAAAAGCCTCCTTAATAGCTTCAAAGTTGTGCTTAGCCTCCATGGTCCAGTTGAAACTTGCATTTTTCTTTAACATAGCAATTAATGGTCTCAAAAGATTTGCAACATCTAGAATAAACCTTCTTAAGAAATTAATTCTGCCAAGGAAGCTTTTTAACCCCTTTTTATGATTGGGTAAAGGCAGCTCTAAGATGGATTTCACTCTCTTAGAATCAATGGTGATCCCCTGTTTTGACACTATGTGTCCTAACAACTTGCCTTCATGAACAACAAAGATACGCTTTTTGGGATTGATGGATATTCCATATTCCCTACACCTTTCAAACACTTGTTTTAAATGTAACTGATGTTCATCAACATTTTTAGAAAATACTGTTACATCATCAAGATAAATGAGCACAATTTTATTAATTAAACCTTGAAATTCCATGTCCATAGCCTTTTGAAAAGTGGCTCCAGCGTTGGAAAGGTCAAAAGGCATTCTCTTGTAAGCCATAGTGCCCCATTTTGTTGTAAATGTAGTCTTGTATTTGTCCTCTTCTTTGACCAATACCTGGTCATAACCAGAATAACCATCAAGTAGGGAGAATATCTCTGAACCAACAACAACCTAAAGGATTTTCTCTATAGAGGGTAGTGGGTAATGATTTTTAAAAGAAGCTCAATTAAGGTCTCTAAATTCTACACATAGCCTAATCTCCCCATTTTTCTTTCTAACCAGAACAAGGTTAGAAACCCATGAGGTATGTTTGATTGGGAAAATAATACCTCCTTCAACTAGCTTGGTTAACTCCTTAATCATAAGAGGCTCAAGTTTTGGGTTTAAAGGCCTCTATTTTTTCCTTATAGGTTTTGTATTAGGTTCTAATTATATTGTATGTTGACCAATTCTAGGATCAAATCCTTTCAAATTTGAGTATTCCCATGAAAAAAAATCCTGAAATTATTGACATAAGGCAACAAAAGCCTGCCTATCTGCCTGTGAACAGATTTTTCCTATTTTAAGGAGCTTACTTTATAAATCTCCAGCTCTTCATAATGCTCCTCTTTAATCTGAATTTTGGTTTTATTCCTATTAAGTTGATCATAAGTGTTGAAGATGGACTCTAATGTGACTAGACCCCTAGGAATCTTATTAGTTCTCAGCTGGATAATCTGATCCTCATATTGCTGCTTATGTTTCTCTTGATTTACAATAGTAAACTCATCTTCCTAAAGTAGAAAACATAAAACTTGCTCATCACTTTCAAAGACTTGCTGTTGATGGTGTTTTCTGCACAACAACAACACAGATAGAATATAATATCCTATCTCACTTGAAAGGTAAATCTCTATCAGCAAGCCTTAAGAAATAACCCCAAGGTCTCTAATGTCAGGTCTTGACAATGCATAAACAACTCAGAGATAATGTGAAAATGCTAGTAATCACAATGGGACCTTACTACAAGAAAAATACTGAATCTCAATTTATCAGATCTGAAAATATGGTGATATTTCAATCCTAAATTTAATCCAATAATCAAAGAAATAACAAAAGATAAGGGTTTCAAAGAGATTTCTAAACCTAATATTAAACCTAAGATTAAAAATGCAAATGACCAACACTCGAAATGGACCAATCCCTCAAAACTGATTTCTACTTAACCCAGATAAATATGCAATCTTATAGGAACAATGCAATCTTCTAAGGTGTTAATATTTTCAAATCATGAACATTCATTCAAACAACCCTGTTGCAATTGAAATGAATAAACCTTCACAATCGAACTTTAGCACAATGAATGTAAAAGTCCAGGCTAACTTTGCAAAGAAACTAACAATCAGTTGGTTGTGAAAAGGATGGACCAGGGATTGCTGCAACACTTCAAATATCAAACCATAAACACTATTAAATCAAATCTAATTTAAATACTATCTTCCTCAAAGCAATTCTAAAGATAGAATAATGAGAACCATGCAAGATAAGAAGAAACACAAGTATGGCACCAAATCACAATGTTATTACTTGCATCAAATTATCCACTGTAGCAACAATTCTAGCTTTTTGTTACAATATTTGCTTGAGATAAACTACTTGCTAACACTTGCTCTACTTAATTTTCCTCTAACTATCTCTCTATGTGTCTATTTCTAAAACTTCTTAACCCCTACAAATGAGGCAAAATGCCCAATTTATAAAACCCCCAAAACATGTCGGCCAAGATAAGATTTTACAATAAGGTGCAACAAGTCAGGCCAAGAGAAATTCAAAATAATAAAATATGCATTAAATGCATGAACTCCATCCAGGTCGGCCTGGGATCTCCAATGCATGGAAAAATAATAGGGAAGCACAAATCTTCATGCAACTAATCATTAACTGCCTTCCCTTTTGTCCTTATTCCGATCCAGCATTTCATGAACCTTCAAAAGTACCCTATCCAACTCGCCGCAGGTGGCAAAGGAAAAACCCTAAGTCGTCTCTCAATTGATGCAATTTCTTCCCTTGATTGTTTCACTGACTTATCCCAATCCACCTTATATGTTAAGTACTTGTCAATGACAACAATGTATGTGGCCGCATCATCCAACTAATGCTCAGAAACAAAATCATCACCAATTGGGGCATAAACATCATGCCACCACTTCCTCAACTATTCTAGACTCAAATATTTGGGAGCAATCTTCCTTCTCCCTGTCATAATCTCAAAGAAAGCAATGGAACCATTGTACACACCAGCTAGGGTATCATCAATCTGCCTCCTCTGTTTGTAAATCTTCTTCAACACCTTTTTCCTGATTTGTAGCGCCTCAAACCACTCCCAGGGTTCGGCAGCTCTGGAGGAAGGAAGAATCTTATCAGCTACTAGCTTATCCCTAGTGCACTCCATGATAGTCTTGGTTTTCTGCAGCAGGAGATCTGTATCTTCCTTATCCTGTGCCAACACATCCTTCAACGAATCAACCACCCTCACAACATCCTTCCCTGTTGACAAAATATCCTTAATGGCTTCATTACCTTTGGTTCACACTCCCTGTAGCCAATTTTTGGTGGCAAGATTGGAAGCTTTCATCTTTTCAAGCTCGGTGATAGTCTCCTGGGGTAACAGATTTGCAGCAGAAACTGAGGGGTTAATGGATTGCAGGGGCTTCATTAAATCTTCCAAGCATTTCTTGAGATTCTCATTTTCCTTCTTTAACTCCTACTTAGTTTTTATTTGTTTCCTCAGTCTGCCCAAGATGGCTGCACTAAAACCCTCATAATCTTCAATATCTTGTTCAACGGATGTAGGCCCCAGATTGAAAGTCTGAACATTTTAATCCTTTCCAGCCACATCATCTTTGTTTTTATCTAAAGCAGGGGTGGTAATGTGAATAACTCTATTATGAGCTTCATCCCTTTCAATCCTCGAAATCACCCTAGCCTTCTTCCTACCTTTATCTTTTCCAATTTTGGCTAGTATCTCATCCCAATTGGGTGGACTATCTTCCACAATAACCCGTTTTCTCTTTATCTCCCTGTCCAACCACTCAGGGACAGTGGATTCCAACTGCACATTGCTTAGTTTCTCCTGCTGCTGTTCCTTTGGCACCTCTTCACTCAAATTCTGCTTCTCCGGAGTCCCATCTGTCTTTCCCTCCTTTTCCTTGGCATGTTCCTCTTCATGTGCAGGGGATGGAATCTTCACTGTTTCCTCTTCTTTGGGAGGGGATTTAACCTCTTCATTCAAAACTGTTGACTCTGCATATGCAACCAAGGGAGATTGCATTACCTTTTCAACTTTTGCTTCTGCACCAGGTATAAGTCACCTTCATGGAATTCCTCTCCCTCAATGTCTAGATGATCCTCAACATTCTCTGACTCACCTAGTTCACTTTGAGCTTCATGAGCAGAAGGTACATCATGATACGGCTCCTCATGAGAAACAACCGGAGGGGGATCTGCCTTCGACACACTATCCTTAGGAGAAGGAGTCCTAGACCTCCTTGTATACACCTTGGCCTTCTCCTCTGAAATTTCTACATTCACCACTAGTGGGGTAACTTCTTCCTCTCCTACCTTGGAACTCGCCTTTTCTGATAATTTTAAGACTCTTCTCCTTTCAGGCACAGGAGCATCAACCTCAGGATTCTATTTTTCAGTCTCATCCTTGCCAGACTTCTTAGTTCTTGTCCTCTTTTTAGCCTTTGCCTTTCTTTAATTTTCAGTCTCTTGGACTTCCTCCTCCTGAATACCTTTGATCTTGATCTTGAATGGAGAGTCTAGTTTTCCTTTACCTTTAGGATCCTCTTGCTCAGTTGATTCCTCAGAGGTGGAGTGAGGGTCCATATCTCCCATCAGACTGTAGGTACATTTCACTCCCTCATTCTCCAACTCCCACAGCTTGTGCCTCAGCCACATCCTGGTAAACTTGATTATTGGATCCATTCGGTATTTCAATTCTATTTTTTCTTCTTCCAGCCAATCTACATCACCAATTGGATTATACTTCACTGCCTCATAGGAATGACCTTGAATCAAGTCCCTATCATCTTCCAATTGATCAGGAACTACCTTCACATTGTACAATCGAACTGACTCAACTGGAAGCCGAGAGAATTTCCTTTTCCTTACATCATATTCATCAATGCAATAGGCCCAGTAGTCTTCCAGATCAATCTTATGGCTATATTCCCTACTGGCCTCCTTTTGAGCTTCTCATGTGATGTCAAACCTGGATCTCTTGGAATGAAAAGACAAACCAAGGGAACTTATTTCTTCTTCTAAAGGCTGGGCAAAAATGATGGAAGGACATGCCTCTGCAGTGCCAATCCTGAAAGGGAAGTCTCCACCAAAACCAGTCTTATGCTTGTCTCTCTTGACAATGGCATCAAAGTCACAGATCTGCCTAGTTACTTCTAACAGTATAATGTGATCGGTGGGGTACCTTGGAAGTCTGTAAGGAGCCCTTTGGAAACCATGAATCCGAATATAGGAGAAAGTTGGGAACTGAATAAACCATGCCCCATATTTCTTGATGAGCTCTTTTTCTTGGTCTTGAAATCCTTGTGTGCTCTGCTCCTTGAAGCATTCTAGTGATGTGCATGGTGAATGCATCATTCACCCTCCTATAACTCAAGCTTCCCAGGTGCAATTGAGGGAAAACCTCATAAATAACATCCTATCCAAAGGTGCCCCTTGTACTCAATCCTTTGTAGGGGTGGAATCTTGCAAGTGCATAGACCAAATATGAAGTCATTGTGAAGGTCTTGGTCTACAATACATTAGATAATTGTTCATGAATCACTCTACTAATTATACCAACCCAATGATAATCAACCAGCTCTCGTTCCATCCTCACAATAACGTGGCACATCCAATTCTCAAACACGCCAGCATTCTTCAATCCAACTACCTTGCTCAAAAATGTGATGGCATCATAGTACTCCTTCTTGAACTTTGCTCTGAATAACTGTTTGGACAGCTTGGAATAGTGAGACTTGGGCTTCTCTAGCTAGGAATTGATAAGCTGTTGTGACTTCACAGTCTGTTCATCATAGAACTCCTGAGTTACCTTCATGTTGAATGCCACCACATGAGATTTGTCTGGCATATCAAGGGTTTGGGCAATGGAAATAGGGTTGAGATTCGCCACAACTCTCCCTTGAGGACCAATAATTCTTTGTGTATCCTGATCATAGTGCCTGGCGCACTCAAGGACCAACTCATAGCACTACACCATAGAAGGGAAACTGACTACATGTGACAAGCTAGACTCTTTCATTCTTCTA
Organism: Sequoia sempervirens; assembly: GCA_007258455.2. Classification (NCBI taxonomy): domain Eukaryota; kingdom Viridiplantae; phylum Streptophyta; class Pinopsida; order Cupressales; family Cupressaceae; genus Sequoia; species Sequoia sempervirens. Next base: position 48,091 of record VDFB02055258.1, read on the forward strand.
GCCACCAAAGGAAGATCCTCGGTTGCCATTCTTCCTTTAAACTCTTCGTAATCCCACAACCCAACATTGGTATCAGTTACCTCAGACCAGACTGATGTGATTTTACTCTCAGGGATCCTGCTCTTGATGTCCATCTTGATCTTTTCTGCATCAGTCATTAAAGATCCCTCCACTGGCTTGCTAGATTCAGCCTGCACTCAACATGGAAATCATAGTAAAAACCATAGGAAAGCAATGTTAATCCATCAAAACACCATTAGAATAAACCTCATACAATCAAGGTGTTATTAAAACTCATATGAAATGATCTTGATAAACTTCGGGTTTCCGGACGACCCGCAAAATTTGGGCCATAGAGGAATTTCGGGAAATTCTGGGCCAGACGGATTCGAGCGGAATAATCATGAAAACACCTACTAAAAATAAAAATCCAATCATTACAAATCAATAAACCACATTGGAGATCAAAAGATAGCATGAATTAACGTAAAAATGCATTAAAAACACTAACATATCATGCTATCCCCCATTCCATCATATTCCATCAAATTTCAGGAAAATCCGCTAGAGACAAATTTCTGCGATGGGGAAGATACTTCATGAACTTCGGAAAATCTATGTTGCATAGGACTTTAGGAAAATATGGAGTCAGTGGAAATCTGCGGATAAGATAAAATTCCAAAAGCAAGCAGATTCCGGGAACTGAAAAGAAATCGGGAAAATAGAGGAGATCGGGAAAATCCGGGTTCAACGGAAATCCGCGGAATGTATGAAATTCTGAAAGCGATAGCAGATTCTGGAAAGGCAAAGGAAATCAGAAAAATCCGCTAGAGACGGATTATCCCGAGGGAATGGAAAATCCTGGAATAACGTTGAAACCCGAATTGTGACATAAAATCACGATTTCACTCATAACATCAAATTGATCATGAATTTCAAAGATATATGCTTAGGGAAAGTTAGGCATGGACATTCCATATATTTTCTTCGCATTCTAGGCCCATTTTGCAACAAAATAAGGTGGAATGGTATTGCCCTAGGTTTAAAACCCTATACATCCGCCATTAACACACAGGAAAACCTATGATTTAGGTATTTCAACTGTCGATTCCTTACTAGTGGGGAATCACGGTTCTCAAGCAAGCTCACCAAATGAAATAAACAAACAACTCAGAAATTACTTGGGAGACCGTAAATTAATCAATGCTATGCAACCCTAGTCATGAAGTGATCAAATATTTAGGAATTCGAGCCCCAAAAGCTTTATAACATAAAAACGCTATTCATAATCCTCAATTCAAAGCAAGGCAATCGAAAACATACCATTATGAAATGAAAATCGATCTTAGAAAGAGAAAATGCGAAGTAAAAGGAATCCACAAAGAGTAGCGACAGTAACGCACCAAAGAAATTGTCACACAAAACCATAATTCGCGCAATCAACGCCTCAAATTCAACCAAGCACTTGCAAGAACACACTCCGCAACTCAAATGACAGCAAGCAATAAGCATAATGGCATAATAATCATTCAAAATCACTTAAATACATCTCTTGCCAAAGGTACAGACGACATTAAATGCGATCAACAAGACAATCAGAAAAGCCGGGAACCTGTCAATAGGACAAAATCCAAAAAAATCCAGCCACATGGAAATCCGTGAAGACCAAAAATCTCCTAATCACAATGGACAGTTGGAGTCTGAGTAGGATCTAGGAAAATCTAGCCCAGGTGGAAAATCCCGAACTAGGGTGAAAATCCGAACTTAGCCCAAAACTTAAGATTTTCACTGAATAACTTAGGGGAACCACTTAGGCAATCAAAATAAACATTTAAGCACATTCCAAAGTAAGATGAAACCTCAAAATGAAAGGGCCAAGACACCAAAACCAAAGCGAAAGAGGGTCCCTGCCTTTAGCGGGGCTTGTGTGCAAAAACTGCACAACAAATGGTGACTTATGCTGGGAAAATGCTCTAGAGCATTGGATGACGAATAGGAATCGAGAACCTACAATCTCCGGTTTCAGTCCTACTATCAATCAAAAAAATTAGAATGCAAAGACTTAAAGAATCAGAATCAAAGGATAGACCGAACCTTCCATAAACTGAAAATCCAAGTGTGTGCATATGAGTTCATTTCCCTCCTTAAGCTACTGCAAGAACCAAGCTTAGCCAAGATAGGCTATGTAAAGGATTCTAACTTCAAAAGCAACCTGGATAGAGCCTCGCTGCCAGTCAGGCATCTATAGCCCCGACGAGGTTATCGGTGTGACACTCTTGAACATAGCTCTATTGCCAGCCGAGCGTTTATAGCCCCGATAGAGATATTCAAATACCCCTGATAAGTTGAATTCATTCTTTTGATTTTCAAGATTTCACTTTTCTTTCTTTTGATATTCTTTCTATGTCACTTTTCACTCCAACCTGTGAACAATGAAGTTCACACTCAGGGCTGAGAACCATAGTGGCGCTGAAGAAGATATAAGATTTTTCACCTGACAAAACTTCACAAGGATCCTACAGTAACATCAGGGTTCTTAAAATATATGAGAGATATAAGATTTCAGAGTACTTCAAATTCAAATCAAAACTAGTGACTTATCTTCAATAAATCAAACATTGAGATTGTTGGTTATAGCAAAGACTTCATCCATCCTTTCAATATACAAGACTACAATCCACCAATAAAATACTTGGAATAGTCCTAGATTAATGATATATTTGCTATGCAGGTGCAACACATCCAGGCGAAAATAGGAAATCCCCCAAAGCAAGAGCAAAGCAACAAAAAAAACCAAACCAAAAGCAAACCTACACTAACCAAAACAAACAAAAGCAAAGAAAAAAAGGAAACCTAATCTAACTATATACAAGACAAGAGCTGAAAACAGCTTAGGAGTGGAAATAATTCTTTAAATACTGCCCATTGATAGGTAGTGGGATATCCTCTCCAGTGAGAGTTTTCAAACAAAAAACATTATCCCCTAGAATTTCTGAAATCTGGTAAGGACCAAGCCAAAGTTTATCAAATTTTCCATGCTCTCCCTTATGGTCATTGGCTTTATCCCAGTAAAGAACCAAGTCAGAAATCCTAAAAGTTTTAACCTTGGCTCTTGTATCAAACCATCTCTTGACTACCCCTTGATGCTTGGAAATTTTTTCTAGGGTTTCGTCTCTTTTCTCCTCAAGGTGTAATAATTCAACAAGTCTAGCCTCACGTCTATCTCCCTCATCATAATAGTCATTAATGAACTACAAAGTGGGGATCTTTAATTGAATGGGAAACATAGGCTCTAATCCATAAACCAAATGGTAAGGTGATATCCCTATGGAAGTTTTATGTCTTGTGCGGTCTGCCCAAAGAGCAAATCTAAGTTAGGTATGCCAATCCTTCGGATTTCTTTCTAACAGTTTGCAGATAACAGTCAGAAGGTTTTTGTTGGATGACTCAACCAAACCATTACCCTAAGGATAATAGTTGGATGCAAATTTAATGATAATCCCGTGATCAAAAGCCCAATTAGAAAACTTCAACGATGAAAAAGTAGGACCATTATCACAAACTAAAGACATAGGACATCCAAAATGATTAATGATACCTGATTCGATGAAGTTAATTACTCTTTGAAGTGCATTGCTTGCAAGCAAGGGCCTCAGTCAATCTTGTAAAATAATTAGTAGTAAGGACATTACTGTGTCTACGAAGGCGATTGATGGACCCTATGGGAATTTGTCCCCAACATACGTCTTTTCAAAGACCGGTTGAATTAGAGATCATACTTCTCTGGTGGCTGCGATCTGCTACACACTTAACAGTTGGTGGTTGTGGCACTTCCTTGAACAATGAGCCAATAGCTACAGTGTGAGAATTGCTTTGATCCATGGCACCATGCCATACTCTGTCTTAAGTCCAACGCATCCTCTGTCGATTACGCGCTCTAGGCATCTTAAGTACACACCCTCATGATTTTTCTTATATAAAACAACTCCATTCAACATGAAATTGTTTCTCTTTAAGCACAATGCCATTCTTTGTACTGAATTAGGATGATCAGGGCATTTCTGAGTCAAGAGATAATGAACAATATCATCGTACCACTCGCCAGGAGAGACTTCCTCTAAATTATAACTTTGGGCTGTAAGGTTAGGGCCTGTCTCTGCCATTGTCTGTGTAAGCCCTTGCCCTCTTACTAGCTTCATGGGCTGAATCTCCATATCATACTCTTGTAACATAATTATCCACTTGGCCCTACATTCTCCCAACTCATTCTGCATCAGCAACAACTTAACTGCAAGATCATGAACTATAGCAAAGATTTTGTTTCTGAGGATATAATGCCTAAATTTCTTTACAGCTCAGACCAGGGCATAGGCCTGATTTTCCACCGCATTTGTCTCAATACGCATCCTTCAAGGTGCACTCGCGATGCTACCTGGATGCTCATTGCCTGGTCGAGACTTCACGAGTTAACGCATAGTAACGCATGCAAAGGTGATCGAGTTGAACCAGTATATATAAATGGTTTTGCATGTAGTACGGACTCCACCAAACTAAGGCTTTCAACAGCCTCTTTATCTGCAAGCCTTTGCGCGTTCGACTCAACACCCGCCTCCACCTTTACGTTCAGTGGTTTACGTATTTCTGAAACCGGAGGTGCCACTCACAAAAGTTGATTTTGCACAAAGACCAGTTCATTTCTTTTTCTTCGGCGAGGTGGTGGGATCCTTGAGGCCAAGCCTTACGTGATTACCTTGGATCAGTTTACAATTTTTTAGAAAGAACATGCCCTAACAATTTTACCTTCTATGACCCCAAAGATGCATTTCTTTGGATTGAGTGATATCCCAAAATCTCTACATTTCTGAAAAACTTTGTACAAATCTGAGATATGATCACCCCTCTTCTTAGAAAAGACTGTTAGATCGTCCATATAAATAATTATACACTTACCAATTATGTCAAGGCAATGTCCATAGCTCATTGGAATGTGGCTCCAACATTAATTAAACAAAAAGGAATCCTCCTATGGGAAAAAGTGCCCCACTTGGTGGTAAAAGCAGTCTTGTGTCTGTCCTCATACTGTACCATGACCTGGTTGTATCCTGAATAACCATGCAAGAAGGACACCATCTGAGATCCATTGATAATCTGGAGCACTTCATTCAGTGAGGGTATTGGATAATTATACTTCTCTGATGCTCTGTTTAAGTTCCTGAAATCTACACATAGCCTGATTTCACCATTTTTCTTTCGTACTGGAGCCAAGTTTGCAACCCAAGTAGAGTGTCTGACTGGAAATATGATTCTTGCAAACAACAATTTCTGCACTTCCTTCTGTATTATGGGTTCTACTAAAGAATTGATGGGCCTCTACCTCTGTCTGAATGGTTTCACTCCTGGATATCATAAGTCTTTAAGTCTTCATAACTCCAGGCTATCACATCTGGATATCTATGTAATGCATGGATGATTCCTTTTCTTTCTTCTAGAGTGCATAGTTTACCAATCAAGATATTTCTGACATCATCCTGAGATCCCATATTATATTTGTCACACTGTCCACTGATGGACTCTTTCTTGGTATCTAGTTCCTGCTCCCTGACCTTGTCTAGATCAAAGATCCTTTCTAATTTTACCATTCCTCTGGGAATTGTGTTGGTCTTCAGATTAATCACCCCTTCCAAATCTATCTCTACTTCTTGGAGTTCAGTTTCATCAATGATTTGAGAAGCAAAGACATCAGTACTAGTAATGAAATCCAAGATATGTTTGTCATCTTCAAATACTTGGAAGTTGGTGACATTATCAGGTACAGAGGGTACTGGGGTCAGCTTCACAGTAAACTTCTTTAGTCCAGAAAGGGATAGAGGTTGCAATGTACTGGCTGCCTGAGCAAGAGAATCAGGTGTTTGGTTCTTACTTCATGGAATCAACTTAATGTTGAAGGCATCAAATCCTTCAATCAGATCCCATACTCTATGTCTATAGTTGGTCATTCTTCTATCATGACAAGAGTATTGTCTCCTAACTTGCTTGAATACTAATTCAGAATCTCCAAAAGCTTGCAAGATCTTAACTTTTTTCTTCATGCCATTAATAGTCCATGTACCAAGGCCTCATATTCTGCTACATTATTCGTGTAATGAAATTGGAGTCTATGAGCAGAAAAAAATGTCTTACCTCTTGGACTAATTAGCTCCAAACCAGCCCCATCCCCTACTTTGATTTGGACCCATCAAATCTTAAAGTCTAGCAACCAGCAACTGCAAACTTCCTATTTGTATCACTTGCATTATTACTGTTGGATGGCTCTTCAGAAGGCATTACCCTTTTTCCTTTAGGATCTTCTTAAACATTTTGGATATTAATTTTGACTGCAGGAGTGTGGTTGATACATTCCTGTATTTGTTCCACTGCAGCCTGACATAGGAAACATTCTAATTCTGAATGAGAGGCATTATACACCCTGCACCAATTGGGCAAGAGTAGCTCCCAAAATTTCATTCTTCTTCCCAACTGAACCTGGTCTTTGATGCACTTCTTGATAAACTCTTGAAAATTATCTAACAAACCAAGCTGACTATCTTCCAAATCATCATTATTTTCATCTGGTTCGATCAGGACTTCAGTGCTACTGGATTCTACTGTAAGGTCAACAGGGGTTGTGTGGAACATAAGAACTTCCTCCACATCTGACTTCTCAAAAGGAGTTGCAAGCACATAGTTACCCATACTTACTTCTGATATCAGAATTTCGTTAGAGGTATTATGATATTATGTAATCATGTACTTCATTCTGGGTTCTCTTTCAATTCTAATCTGATTTGGCACTCCCTTCCAAGGAAGCCACATGTGAGAGTGATCCATCGAGACATATCCATTCAAAGCTCTAGTGAAGTCTCTTCCCAAGATTAAGCCATAAGCATCAAGGATGTCAGCCACCTATATGTTGATAACTTGCTGGATCCTAGGATCAGAAGCAACTTGCATATGAATCATATTTAACTCTCCTACAACATTGACTTCAGTCCTATCTAATTGTGTGAATTTTTTTTGTGAGTTAGCAGGAGTAATACCCATAGCTTTACAGACACCAAAGGGCATAACATTGGTTGAAGCACCAGAATCCAGTAAAAAATTATGCAAATTCTTACCAAATATGCGAATAGAAATTAGGAATGGAGGTGTATCTATTTTCCCTTGAAACAGAGTTAAGGGAGTATCCACTTGAGTGACCTGAGTCTTGTCTTTCTCTTTTCCCTTATCCCCAGGGGGCATATGGACCTAATTCTGGCTATGATTTTTTGTTCCTACTGATTGAGAACTAGATACTCTGTTGACACTTTTGCTAGCTGATTTATTTTGTGACATGGAATTTGCATTATAAGCTCCTAGAACTACACTCCTAATGGTTGGAACTCTTAGTAACTCAAATGCTGATAGACTTACCTTTAATTTTCTGAGCTCCTCTGCAACATAGAGGGCCAATTGTTCCTCACTTAGATCAGCAGGGGTCTACTTTGAGTATTCCATCACCCTATCTTTGTTTGCATCAACATTTCTCCCTTTTTGCACATCAGCATGCCCTAGATCTTGTGATAAATATTGCCTGGAAAGCTGGGGCAATGATGGATTATTGCTAGCATTAGGATCCAGAGGCGTGTTGAAATTGTTCGGTAGAATGGAAGTAGTGAAGGGGCCTCCAACCTGTGGACGTCTATGTGGCAATTCCCTTAAGTTATAGTTCTTGATGGGTCTCTGGAAAGTCTACACTTCGTCAACATAAGCCTCTTCCTCATCTCTGGGACCATTATCATTTATTGGACTTTCAACAAATAACTATTTCATTTCATCCCCATTGTATACCTGGTCTGCCTCTTCCTCCAACTAGTCAGATTCCTCTTCAGGTACATTTTCCTTACTTTGAGGAAAAGGAGCATGATTCAGTACCAACACTGGTGAATCATAAGGATTGGATGGTACCATTTCCTAACTTCCTGCATTGTTCTCCACTTCGTACTGAAAGATTGAGGCTATTGTTTGGAATTCTTGGCAATCTAACTCAGAATGCTGACTCATTTTATGGAGCCTACACCATCCTGATAAAGCAACCTCAGCTAGATATACACCGCTAGGAGGCTTTTCTTGATTAACTGGATCGTTGATAGACTGATTAACTTGTTGATTAATTGGTTGATCTAGTGGAGTGGGGACTCCTCCATTGTTGGGCCCTGTGTTCCAAGTTCTATTATGTCCTGGTGGCTGCCTCCTCTCGAATCCTTGTCCGCCACCTTGCACTCTATCAAAGTTCTGACATGAGGATTTCCCTTTATCATTTCTATCTTCTATCATTATTATACCCTCTGTCATTGTTGTAACCTCTATCCTGGTTATATCCTCTTTTGTTATTGTATCTTCTTTCATTATTGTATCCTCGATCATGACGTTGCCCTCTATCAAAGTGTTGTCCTTGTGGATTCTCTCTGTTCTGATTGGATTGCATATTTCTCTAAGCAGCTTGCAACTGACTGTTCTGGTTCCTCAAGTAAGTCACCTCCATATTTTGCTTCTTTATTTGTTCAGACAACTCATCCAGTCTTTCCTTGTCAGGATTACTATATGAAGGCTGATTTTCATTATTCTGGGAATATCCTACTGCAACATTGGCATTTAGTGATTGATTCAAAACTTCCCAAATTACCGGTATGAAGGATAAGCTATCTGAATTTGTATGTCGCGGTTGGTTAAATTTTGCTAAAGGTAACTAATTGTAAGATGAAGCTTTTGTCCCACTTCGAGATCGGTGTTGTGAGACCCAGCGAGAGGCAAGCCCGAGTGCGGGATTCAAGACGGGCCGCATGGTTTTCCGGGCACAGGTAAGGAAAGTGGAACTTGTCTGGGTGAGCAGCGGGTCTTAATGTGAGGAGTAAGGCCAAACATATGTTGCCCATGGGTTTAAGTACTTTAACTGCTGCTGCTTCTGCATGGGTGTCAGGTATGGGCGTGATATATAATATTGTGGGCCCTGGTATTGCTGGGGATTAGAAAACTGTTGTGGTCAATGTTTGATGAGCCGGTAGAAATGGTTGTACGCAATAGTCATCTCACTTCGTGGGCCCGGGAAAACTGCACCATCCTCTTCCTCTCCATGATTTCCATCCCTCTCTTCCTTTTCTGTGAGGCAGTGAAAGATCACCATGTTCTCTAGAAATGGTTCTATTGGATCATTGACATGGAATTTGAACACAAGTGTTCATGGTTTTGGGCTTTTGCAATTGTAAATAAAACTTTCAAATGAGAGATGGAGTTGGTTGCCGAGAAAGAAAATATTTGGTGGAGGTGAAATTGGTAATATTTGATTTATTTGGTGAGTTGTGGAATGGGGTCATCCTCGGAGGCCAGATGTGAACGTGAATGGGGCACAGAGTGGGGAATAACCCCGAGGTGGATGAGATGATGATGATTCTCCCCTTATGTTGGTCCTTTTAGACCTAGTAGGGTCTGGTAATTCATGAAATTCCTCCCCTACTGGAGAAGATCTCATTCTTTTTCTGAATCTCTCAGGAGAGATAGCGTTCAAATCAGTCAACAGCATTGAGCCCTCATTTAATTACCAATGCAGTGATGATATTTTCTTCTATAACAACTCGGACAAAATATATTATATCTCTCGCGAATCGTCTCTATCAACAAGCCTCAAGAAAGCCTTTAAGGTCTCTAATGTCGGGAGTGTGACAATGCATAAACAACTCAGTAATGTTATTAGAAAATATAACTGAGGCCAATCACAATGGGACCTTACTACAATAAAAATACTGAATCTCAATTTATCAGATCTGACAATATGGTGATACTTCAATCCTAAATTTAATCCAATAATCAAAGAAATAACAAAAGATAAGGGTTTCAAAGAGATTTCTAAACCTAATATTAAACCTAAGATTAATAATGCAAATGACCAACACTGGAAATGGACCAATCCCTCAAAACTAATTTCTACTTAACCCAGATAAATCTGCAATCTTATAGGAACAGTGCAATCTTCTAAGGTGTTAAGATTTTCAAATCATGAACATTCATTCAAACAACCCTGTTGTAATTGAAATGAATAAACCTTCACAATCGAACTTTAGCACAATGAATGTAAAAGTCCAACCTAACTTTGGAAGGAAACTAACAATTAGTTGATTGCGAAAAGTATGGACCAGGGATTGCTGCAACACTTCAAATATCAAACCATAAACACTATTAAATCAAATCTAATTTAAATACTATCTTCCTCAAAGCAATTCTAAAGATAGAATAATGAGAACCATGCAAGATAAGAAGAAACACAAGTGCTAACTTAAATCTGTGCTTATTATACATCAGTTATCAACATAGCAACATTTCCATTTTTGTTGCAATATTTGCCCGAGATCAACTGATTTGTTAACTTACCCTTCATCTTCGCCTCTACACTATCTCTATGTCCTAAAACTTTACTTCTTCCCTACAAATTGACAATGCAATTTATAAAACCCCCAAAACATGTCGGCCAAGATAATATTTTACAATAAGGCGCAACAAGTCGGCCAAGAGAAAATAAAAATAATAAAATATGCATTAAATGCATGAACTCCATCCAGGTCGGCCTGGGATCTCCAATGCAACTCAAACCAATGCATGGAAAAATAATAGGGAAGCACAAATCTCCATGCAACTAATCATTAACTGCCTTCCCTTTTTTCCTTATTTCGATCCAGCATTTCATGAAACTTCAAAAGCACCCTATCCAAGTCGGCCATAGGTGGCAAAGGAAAAACCCTAAGTCGTCTCTCAATTGATGCAATTTCTTCCCTTGACTGTTTCACCGACTTATCCCAATCCACCTTATATGTTAGGTACTTGTGAATGACAACAATGTATGTGGCCGATTCATCCAACTAATGCTCAAAAACAAAATCATCACCAATTGGGGCATAAACATCATGCCACCACTTCCTCAACTATTCTAGACTCAAATATTTGGGAGAAATCTTCCTTCTCCCTGTCAGAATCTCAAAGAAAGCAATGGAACCATTGTACACACACACTAGGGTATCATCAATCTGCCTCCTCTATTTGTCAATCTTCTTCAACACCTTCTTCCTGATTTGTAGCGCCTCAAACCACTCCCAGGGTTCGACAGCTCTGGAGGAAGGAAGAATCTTATCAGCTACTAGCTTATCCCTAGTGCACTCCATGATAGTCTTGGTTTTCTGCAACAAGATATCTGTATCTTCCTTATCTTGTGCCAACAAATCCTTCAACCAATCAACCACCCTCACAACATCCTTCCCTGTTGACAAAATATCCTTAATGGCTTCATCACCTTTGGTTCACACTCCCTGTAGCCAATTTATGGTGGCAAGATTGGAAGCTTTCATCTTTTCAAGCTCGGTGATAGTCTCCTAGGGTAACGGATTTGCAACAGAAACTGAGGGGTTAATGGATTGCAGGGGCTTCATTAAATCTTCCAAGCATTTCCTGAAATTCCTTGTTTCTTTCTTTAACTCCTCCTTAGTTTTTATTTCTTTCCTCAGTCTGCCCAAGATGACTGTACTATAACCCTCATAATCTTCAATATCTTGTTCAACGGATGTAGGCCCCAGATTGAAAGTCTGAACATTGTAATCCTTTCTAGCCACATCATCTCTATTTTTATCTGAAGCAGGGGTGGCAATGTGAACAACTCTATTATGAGCTTCATCCCTTTCAATCATTGAAATCACCCTAGCCTTCTTCCTACCTTTATCTTTTCCAATTTTGGCTAGTAGCTCATCCCAATTGGGTGGACTATCTTCCACAATAACCTATTTTCTCTTTATCTCCCTGTCCAACCACTCAGGGACAGTGGATTCCAACTGCACTTTGCTTAGTTTCTCCTGCTGTTGTTCCTTTGGCACCTCTTCACTCAAATTATGCTTCTTAGGAGTCCCATCTGTCTTTCCCTCCTTTTCCTTGGCATGTTCCTCTTCATGTATAGGGGATGGAATCTTCACTGTTTCCTCTTCTTTGGGAGGGGATTTAACCTCTTCATTCAAAACTGGTGACTCTGCATATGCAACCAAGGGAGATTACATTACCTTTTCAACTTCCATTTTTGCACTGTATAAGTCACCTTCATGGAATTCCTCTCCCTCATTGTCTGGATGATCCTCAATATTCTCTGACTCACCTAGTTCACTTTGAGCTTCATGAGTGGAAGGCCATGTAGCTCCTCCTTGGCTTAACGAGAGGAGATCTGCAGCCCGACGCGCCTGCTATCGCCCAGGAGAAGAGTCCTGAACCTCCTTGTATACTGTAGCCTTCTCCTTTGACTTTCACATTTCACTGGGCGGGGCCTTCCTTGATCTCCTTTGGGCATCATGGGGTCTTTGATCCTCCTGCAGTTGGCATCACTGTTTGCAGCTTTGGTTTTTCCCTTTCTTAGACTTTACTCCTCTGAATCTGCTTGATCTGATGATGATACAGTTTTCTTCGTTTAGATTCGTTGGTGATTACTATCCTCAGACCATATAATTCTTCAACATGTGTCTCACATGCAGTTCTGATCATTTCTGTTTTCTGTGTCCATGCCAATTGGCTTTCTCTCTTGTGATCAGTCTGTCATGTTGGTGGATCTCTGTGTGCCATGCAGTGCAACCCTTGCAGGAGAACTTCTTGAGCAGAACGGAGGAGGACTTTCGTTGCAATCTGATGCCAGATCGCAGCATATAGTCATAAAATATAATTTACAGGCTGTGCATTGGTGGGGCTGCGATGCCATGGCCGGTGCTGAGCCTGTGAGGTCTCCTTGGTGGTGGTGGTGGTGACCTCCCTGTAATAACATCTTTCCGGGGTGCCTGCCTCAGTAACTGTGAGTGGAGATCTTTTAAGTGCATGAATAAATATATGAAGTCATTGTAGAGATGCTTGGTCTACAATGCATTAGATAACTATTCATGAATCAATCTACTAATTATACTAGCTGATAAACGGCTCTAGTTTTGCGTATTCTCCGCAAATAGCATGCTTTGTGTCAATTCTCAAATACGCCAGCATTCTTCAATCCAACTACCCTTCTCAGAAATGTGATGGCATCATAGTACTCCTTCTTGAACTTTGCTTTGAATAACTGTTTGGGCAGCTTGGAATAGTAAGACTTGGGATTCTCCAGCCAGGAATTGATAAGCTGTTGTGACTTCACAGTCTATTCATCATTGAACTCCTGAGCTACCTTCATGTTGAATGCCACCACATGAGATCTGTCTGGCATATCAAAGGTTTGGGCAATGGAAACATGGTTGAGATTCGCCACAACTCTCCCTTGAGGACCAATAATTCTTTGTGTATCTTGATCATAGTGCCTGGCACACTCAAGGACCAACTCATAGCACTGCACCGTAGAAGGGAAACCGACTACAAGTGACAAGCCAGACTCTTTCATTCTTCTAGCGACCAAAGGAAGATCGTCAGTTGCCATTCTTCCTTTAAAATCTTCGTAATCCCACATCCCAAAATGGGTATCAGTTACCTCAGACTAGACTGATGTGATTTTACTCTCAGGGATCCTGCTCTTGATGTCCATCTTGATCTTTTCTACATCAGTCATTTATGATCCCTCCACTGGCTTGCTAGATTCAGCCTGCACTCAACATGGAAATCATAGTAAAAACCATAGGAAAGCAATGTTAATCCATCAAAACATCATTAGAATAAACCTCATACAATCAAGGTATTAATAAAACTCATATGAAATTATCTTGATAAACTTCGGGTTTCAGGACCACCCGCAGAATCTGGGCCAGAGAGGAATTTTAGGAAATTCCGGGCTAGACGGATTCCAACGGAATAATCATGAAAACACCTACTAACGATTAAAATCCGATCATTACAAATCAATAAACCACATTGGAGATCAAAATATAGCATGAATTAACCTAAAAATGCATTAAAAAACACTAGCATATCATGCTATCCCACATTCCATCATATTCCATCAAATTTCAGGAAAATCCGCCGGAGACGGATTTTTGCGATGGGGAAGATACTTTATGAACTTCAGAAAATATAGGCTGCATAGGTTTTTGGGAAAATACGGAGTCCACGAAAATCTATGGATAAGATAAAACTCCGAAAGCAAGCAGATTCCGGGAACTGAAAGGAAATCAGGAAAAAAGAGGAGATCGGGAAAATCCAGGTTCAACGAAAATCCGTGGAATGTATGAAACTCCGAAAGCGATAACGGATTTCGGAAAAGCAAAGGAAATCAGGAAAATCCGCCAGAGAGAGATTATCCTGAGGGAACAGAAAATCCTGGAATAACGTCGAAACCCGAACTGCAACATAAAATCACATTTTTACTCATAACATCAAATTGATCATGAATTTCAAAGATATATGCTTAGGGAAAGCTTGGAATGGACATTCCATAGATTTTCTTTGCATTATAGGCTTGTTTTATAGCAAAATAAGATGGAATAGTATTTCCCTAGGTTTAAAACCCTATCCATACGCCATTAACACATAGGAAAACCTATGATTCAGGTATTTCAACGGCCGATTCCTTACTAGGTGAAAATCGCGGTTCTCAAGCAAGCTCACCAAATCAAATAAAAAAACAACTCAAAAATTACTTGGGATACCGTAAATTAATCAATGCTATGCAACCCTAGCCATGAAGCGATCAAATATTCAGGAATTCAAGCCCCAAAAGCTTTATAACATAAAAATGCTATTCATAATCCTAAATTTAAAGCAAGGAAATAATAAACATACCATTATGAAACGAAAATCGATCTCAGAAAGAGAAAATGCGAAGTAAAAGGCATCCACAAAGAGCAGCGACAGTAACGCACCAAAGAAATCGCCACACAAAACCACAATTCGCACAATCAACGCCTCAAATTCAACCAAGCACTCGCAAGAACGCACTCCGCAGCTCAAATAACGACAAGTAATAAGCATAATGGCATAATAATCATCCGAAATCACTTAAATACATCGCTTGCCAAAGGTATAGATGACATTAAATGCGATCGACAAGACAATCAGAAAACTAGGGAACCCATCAATAGGACAGAATCCGAAAAAATATAGCCCATGCGGAAATCCGCGAAGACCAAAAATCTTTGAATCACAATGCACAGCCGGAGTCCGAGCAGGATCCGGAATATCCAACCCAGGTGGAAAATCCCGAACCAGGGTGAAAACCTGAACTTTATCCAAAAACTTAATATTTTCAATGAATAACTTAGGGGAACCACTTAGGCAATCAAAATAAACATTTAAGCACATGCCAAAGTAAGATGAAACCTCAAAATGAAAGGGCCAAGACACCAAAACCAAAGCGAAGAGGGTCCCTTCCTTCAGCGGGGCGTGTGTGCGAAAACTGCACAACACTTTCCACTGAACATTATTATCAAGAATAAAGGGCCTAACAACAACCTTAACATATTGTTATACCTTCTCTTTTTTAATTTCATTGGGTATGTCAAACTAAGCACCAATTGCAACTAACCTATCTGTGTGCTTTTTTTGACTCCTAGGGATTGAAATCAGATTAAAAGCAACAAACTCTTCTATCATATCCCATACCCCATGCTTATAAGATTTCAAAGCATCATTTTTCATCACATTCAAGCATCTTACCTGGTTGACAATCAATTCACCATCCCCAAATACCTGCAACTAGCTTATTCCTCTTTTCCTTTCCCATTTCAAGCCCTGAATCAGACCTTCATACTCAGCAGTATTGTTAGAACAAGAAAAAGAAAATCTGAAAGTAGAATAATATTTATCACCTTGTGGAGACACCAACATTGCACCTCCACAAACTCCATTTTTGCTTTTAGAACTGTCAAAGTACATCTTCCACACTTCATCTTGTTGTTGTGACTATTGTTTTGCCTTCTTTTCAAGATTTGGCATCTCTGTTTCTAGTTCATGCAACACATAAACACCCAAACCAGCCTCCTGAATGTATTCATTGTGATTTTCCACAATATTTCCGCTACCCACTCATTTAACACCTCTGGTACACTTTCAACTTGCAGTTCTTGAGCAACAACAAGCTCACTATCTTCAAAAACAACATAGTTGGCATTAACTTCACTTGGTACATAAGGTTCAATGTGATCCTTTGCAAGTGACTTAGATTTAATTGTTAGCTTTTTCCCATACCTAGTCCTAAAAAGCATGTGGGACCAATATGAGGACATATAAGCTCCTATTTTAGTTTTGAAATCCCTTGACAAACATAGGGCACAAAATGGAGGTAAATCAATGACAAAGACATCCTGAGGGATTGAAAAAATTGGATAGGCATGTAATGTGAGACCTAAGTCCTTAATAACACCCACAATGTTAATTGTTGTCCCATCTAATTGGAGTACTCCATTTTCAAGGGGCTGGTATTTCAGTCCTAATTGGTCTGCAATCTTTTTTGGCATGATTGAACTACTGGCTCCACTATCAACCATATAGTTATGTACTAGCTTGTCCCCTACAATCAAAGACACATAGAAAGAAGGGGGTTTGATATCCCTACCTGGCTCTATACTTGGCTATTTACTTGGCTATTTATTGCTGTCTTGGGGGGTATTTATAAAAATAGCTTTAACTGGATCAACTAAAACATCATTAGACACTCCCATTTTAGTCAAAGCAGATTGTAACAATTCCTTTTAGCTTGGGATGGCTAAAGAGTCCCACATGGTCATTGTCACATTTATTTTTTTCATATTTTCAACAACGTTTACCTTTTGATGGGTCTTTGCAACATCAGGGTCTGCTTGCAAGTGTGGTTGTTCCTTGGCAGCACCTTGTGTACCCCTTTGTTATATGTGAGGCAGTTGAGATGTGGATGGTTTTATGGCTTCTTTTCCTTTATTTGCTAACTGTTTGAGATCAAAAGCCCTTTTCTTGGCACTCATATTTGTTGCAATTAGAGAATCATCCTTGTTTACTCCACAAAATTCTTCACCCTTCCAATTTAGGAAGGTAGCATCACTTGGAGGTTGACTTTGATGCTATATAGATCCATCATTAGGTTCATTAGGCTGCAAACTTGAAGCATTTTTCACCATTAATGCTTGTTTAATGACTCCATTTGAGTATGTGGCTTGATTATGTTGTTGGTTACAAGGAAAACACCATTCAAAGTTTGTTCCAAGGTTGTTTTGAACAGGGACCAAATCCCTTGCTACACTTATTGGAGCAGGATTGTACGACTAAAAAGGCCTTGGATTCACATTTTGTCTTGCACCCTGATAATTACCTTGATAAGGTTTCCTATTATCCTGATATTGTTGTCCTTGACCTTGATTTTGTTGCCGATATGGTTGTTTACTCTGAGATTGCTGCTTCTCTAAGCTTACTAGCTTATTACCAAAGGTCTAAAGTAGACTTTTAGTCTCCCACAACTCTTGAGATCAACTTGAAACAACAGTTTCCTAGCTAACAACAACTGGTAATGTTGGGGCAACAGGTAAGGGAGTAAAAGGTGGTACTTGCAAAGGCATGGAAGGCTAAATATCTGGAAAAATTGGCATTGGGGTTTTGGGTGCTATTCTTCCAGCCTAGATAAGCTTGTTTTCAGCCCTAATTGCTACATCATACGCTTGAGATAATGTATTTCAATGCATCGACTGAATCATGATAGCAATCTCACTATGTAAAGACCTCAAATAATATAAGAAAGCATAATCAGGAGAAGGCCTTACTGTTTCAGGAATTTTGAACCATGTCTTTTGAAAATGAAAGTTAAAGTATGTCATTTTCTCTTGGGGTGCTCTCTTGATTGTTGTCAGCTGCTCAACTAATGATAGATGGTCAGATTTATTTTGAAACTGCTTGTGCAACTTATCTCCCAATTCATCCCAAGTTGTAATAGATCCAACTTGCAAACCCTTGAACCATTCTAAAGCCTTACCCTTTAGTGAAGCAACAACTAGCCTAAAAACCACATTTTCCTGAGTTATATGATGAACTCCGCACAAAAATGCTACATCTCTGATATGCTCAATAGGAGTTGTTTGATCCTCTCTTGTGAAGAAGGGAAAATTTTTTAGGGAATCCATTGGAATGTCATCATGTTGTGCAAGGTTTAATGGACTACCTCCATTAAAAGCAACAAATGGTTGATTCCTTGCCATTTGTATAGCTAGAGGTGGATTAACCTAAGCTGGAACACCAAGAATAGAAACTGCGGGTACAGTTGAACTTGTTGATAATGCTGGTTTGAAACTTGGTGGAGTTGACTAAACTCTCTTTGAAATAGGAGTTCTCTTAATAGTTCTACTCTACCTTCTAGGTGGAGACAATTGTGAATATTCAAATGAGTCTAAACTCCTAGTTTGTATTCTTTTCATATAATGACACAACACTGGTTTTCTTGTTCTACTCTCAGTGGAAGTCACCAAATATGCAAAAACTACCTCTAAAAGGCTTGAAAATGCTAGCTACATATTGGAACCAACAAAACACTTGTATTTTCTATACTGTTATGATTCAAACAGTCCCACCAGGCATGCCAAAATGGTTATCTACTAAAGTTGCACCCTAACTAAGTTGCAGGATTTAACAAGTTAAGTTGGACTTACCACTCTAGAGAAACATTCAATCACTCCTAGGCATTGGGTCACCTAAACTTTGGAGTGAATCTCCAGAAGAGGTTGGGTCCTAGCTGGTTATCACCTAAAATTACTAATTTTGCAGAGGAAAAGAGAGAAGAAATGCTTTAAAATGAAAACTTAAAACTAAAAAAAAAAGAAGGGTGATTCACCAAACTGACAAGGGCTATGATGATTCAGACTTGTATACATTTGGCCACTAATGATAGAGCTAAACTACACAACTTATTTCTGTAGACTTATGCATAAATATTTCACAAGAAGGTTTGAATGCATTAACTTTTAAAGAGGAAAAATAACTTTCACAATCTAAAAGATATGTGCAACTTTTAAACACAACTTGCAAATTTCATAAACATACTTTTGCAGAAAAGGCATGAAAAACATGAGACAAAGTTTCAAGGAGATTAAGATATCTCACAAGTAGCTTGATGAATCACTCAATAGTGCACAAATACTGCAATAATAAGGATGGAAAAACTTGAAATTAGTAGTCTCCAAGGAATTCTCTGTATTTCATCTCCCAAATGAGTTACAAAATATGCTTAAGTCTGAGAAAGTACTACAAAAATCACTAACTCCAAAAATTGCATCATATGAACTGACTCACAA
>VDFB02055259.1:0-28531 GCA_007258455.2 Sequoia sempervirens
TGGCAAGGTGGACAAGTGGAGAAATGTCGTCTGCTCGCGGAGAGGAGGGAATGATGACCTTGTCAATGAAGAAGAAGCGGCAGCAGCGACTTGAGAAATTTAGTCCCAAGGGATTGAGGGTTTTGGTTGTTGACGACAATCCTCTGTGTCTTGCGGCTTTGGAGAGAATGCTTCTGCAATGCCAGTACAATGGTGAGCTTCATGGGGTTTCTTTGTCTCTCCCTCTCTCTCTTGTTTTTTCCTTTTACAGTCCATTTTTCTGCTAGTTTTCCCTTTTCCTGCCGGAAATTGTGCAAGCGGAGATGCATATACCATAGCTTTAAATGCTGCTTAGGGTTTGGGATGCTTAATAAACCGAAGGACATGGATTTGCGTTCAAACATCTCTCTGGTCTGGAAGAAGGTATCGTTAAGACAAAAAATGTCTGAAATAGACGATTCGTAAGTGAAGTGTAAGATACAGAAAACCTGTGTAGGACGGAAAGTAACCAGATATTTTTTTAACAAAAACTCTATTCTGCAGAAATTTAAGCTCGACTAAAGGAATTTTAAAGTGTATTTTTGTTTATGAACAAATATTAATCAAAATATGCTTGCTGAACAATCTGGACAAATATAAACGAGTTCTTTCGTTTGATATCCTGGATTTAATAAAAGATCATCATATTAACTAAACTGTGTTTGTTATGGTTGCTCCAGTGACATTGTGTCCGCGCGTATCGCAAGCAGTTTCGTTGCTGTCGGAGAGCAGAGGCAGGTTCGATATGGTTATGTGCGAAGTGTATTTGCAGGAAGACGACGGCTTCAAATTACTGGAGATCGCCGAGTTGGAGTCAGATTTGCCAGTAGTATGTGAGTATTGTCGGTACTGCTTTTCTTTGGAGAGTTGAAAACCTAATAAAAGCTAAAATCAAGTGATGCATTTGGAGATGAGGCTTATAAACCCTAAGGAAAATAAGAGATGTGTCTGTGATTTCTTAAAACATCGCCGTAGCTTTTATTTTTTGATCTGTCAATCGGTGACAGGGAATGTTCGGGTTTCTCTATGCAGTGATGTCTGCAAAGGGAGAAACGAGCGTGGTAATGCGAGGCATAACGCATGGCGCCTGTGATTTCTTGATAAAGCCGATTCGAATGGAGGAGCTCCGCAACATTTGGCAGCATGTTGTCCGGAGGAGGCATCGACAGCAGTACCAGCAGCACTGTAAGTTAAGTACTTATCTGTGGGACGACAGTATGGGAGGTGTTTTATTCGATGGCATGAGAACAGTGGATTCTGCCGAGTGTTGTTCGAAAAAGAGAAAAGATCAAGCTCAACTTCAGGAGAGCGACACGGAGCACATCATTGAAGATATCAGCGGCCTCAAGAAGGCTCGTGTGCATTGGACAGTTCAGCTCCATCAACAGTTTGTCAGTGCCGTAAACCAGTTGCATATCGACAGTAAGCTTTAATCTTTATTATATCTGCATATATTTCATTTATTTTAATTTTTTACATAAAACGAAAGAATCAGACAGAAATCTAGGAAAAAACCTCCAGTTATATTGAAATAAATGTTCTTGGCCGTGAAGTTGAAAAAAAAGGTGTATTGAAAGTTTATCCTCTACCGATGACTAGCCATCAGATTTGGCCTTTCCGCCACCGACATTTGATCTGTTTCTTGTGTATTTGCAGAGGCGGTTCCTAAGAGGATATTAGAAATCATGAAAGTGCAGGGGCTCACTCGGGAGAACGTTGCGAGCCATTTACAGGTACTAAAAACCTTAAAGAAATTGCTGATAGAGGAGTCTAGAAAAATTAAACCAAAAGTTTTCTTTGTTATTTTTTCTCTTGCACAGAAGTACCGGCTTTACTTGAGGCGTTTAAACGGGACAATTCCAGAGCCACGACCGGTTGCTTCGTTCCAGGCTGCCGGAGAAGGCAAAGCCGGCGGGTCCATGCAAATCCGGCAAGGCGGCCGTAATAATGAGCAACAGGAGGATCGGGACAACCAGCATCAGTGCCTCTCGCCGCGCTCCGCTTTGAAGGCTTTAAATATTCGCGGCGGCGCAGCGACATCTTCTTCTCGGAGCGGCGGCGGCGGCGGCAACGGAGTCATAGATAAAGCAACCCTAATTTCCCTGCAACAGTACCAAACTTACGAGCAGAAGCGGGCGTCGGCAAATGAGGCGCAGTC
Organism: Sequoia sempervirens; assembly: GCA_007258455.2. Taxonomy (NCBI): domain Eukaryota; kingdom Viridiplantae; phylum Streptophyta; class Pinopsida; order Cupressales; family Cupressaceae; genus Sequoia; species Sequoia sempervirens. The sequence continues at coordinate 2,177 of VDFB02055259.1, forward strand.
AAGTTCCATAGGAAGTCTCCCTATCGACGTCAGTGGGGGTTTATCTCGTAAAACGCGAAAGAAGAATCGTTTGGCAATTGACGACCCTATGGCGGTGGCTGTTGCTGCTAACGGTTTAAATAGCAGCGATAATAATATCTCTGTCAAGGTTGAGGAAATTATCGCCAATTCACAATCCTCCTCCCTTTCATTCACAGACTCCACTGGAAAGACACCATTTAATGCTCAAGAAGAACAAAAGCCTGAGAAATTTTCATCATGGAATGACGCGGGAGATTTATTCGTGGACAAGTTTGTTCATGAATATGAGTTTCCCAATTTAGCAGCCCCTGCTCAAGATTTTATGTCAACAACTTCTGCTGTGGCTGTTGCTGCAGATATTTCAGATTTTCTTATTGACGATTTGCTGGCTCAGTCTAAGTGAGAAAAATCGTCATGACTGACCCTACTGTTAAAAAGCTGTTTGCTGTTATACGCATCATATATATACTACTCACAGAAACTCAGGTACGTAAAGTTTGCATCTTCCGTTTCTTTACGTAAATATAATAAAATCAATGAAGGCTTGTTATGTAGAACAAATTTTTGTTTGGCTTATATAAAAATGCTCAAGAGAGTTTATATACAGAGTTTAAAGTTCAAAGAAAAGGAAGTCAGAATCTATCGCAACTCTTCATTAAATTTCTCAATTTTATCTTTTCAAGATTCGAATGGATGGCCCCATTTTTTTTTTTTAATTACAATTGTTTCCACATTTATTGGGACCTTGCCGTTCGATTTCTACACGCTATCTGCTTAATCAAAATTTTGTTTGAGCGCGCGTAATCTCCTGGTTACGTGGACCTATCATTCATAAAGCCAAATCCTCTAATTATTTAACTAGTAAGTGTGTTAAATTGTGGGGTATTTTATGTGCGCGTCCAACAGGTGGCGATACGAACAGGAACTTGAATCATTAATAGATAAAGTTGTATCGTCTTTTGAGAGTCACCATCCTAATACAATGTCTTCACTACATTTGTATGGTATGGTGGGCTCTCCACTCCCACCTTAACTTTAATATAGTTAAACGATCTTGTCTGTAACAAGAATTTTTACCCAGGAGAAGAGGAGCAAGCAATGCTCGTGGTGAGAGTACATGGGCCTTTTGTGTTTAGATATTATGTTGGATATTTTGTATTAAGATATTATGTTGGATAAGAATTGTGGTTAATTGTAATGGTCAGTTGGGTGAATTTTAGTAATATAAAATTATAAATATTTTATTATGTTTTAATCGTATAGTCTTGAGTTAATCGTATGATCTTGATTCAATTGTAGAGTCTTGAGTCAAATTTTTATCAATTTTATTTAAAAAATATATATAAATATTATATTTTGAGTTTTCCTTATCATTTTTATGTCAAATTTTATGTTGTTTTGTGTTGAACGCTGTTTTAGATATGAGAATAGTGCTTAATTGTATAACCATAAATATACTTCTTTATTTTAGAAACATTTTTTTAATAATAAAATGTAAGAATGTGTAGAGAACATCACTAAGAGATTAGTGTGAATATATATTTTTAGTTTGAAGAGCTAATCATATATCAAACTTTTAGATCTTCTTCTTTTAATTTTCATTCATAATGAGTGTATAAATTAAGTCTTTGAAGGCAGATTTGACTCTTTTTCTATGGAAAATATAATTATAGTTTGGATGTTCAAGTAAAGGAAGCAACATAAATGTTACATTTTAAACGTATTTTATGAGAATAACTAATTAGTACCATCTTTTGTGAAAATTTTGGTAGAATTGTGTATATATTTTTGTATCTTTGTTTTGGATCACACTTGATGATCCATCATCATGATGAATTAGGAAACAAAATATTTATGATTGTAAAAATTAGATTGATACAAGTTCAATATAAGTTAACACACACATAGATACTTACATACATACATATATATAGACATACACACACAAATGCATACACACATATATATGCCAAGACAATTGTTATTACTAGCACTTGCACCCAAAAGAGGTGCAATGGTTATGCCGATAATAAAATATATGTTAAGTAATATATGAGAATACAAATAAAAGAAAAGAATAAGAGATATAATTTTATTTAGTAATTTTATTATCTAGGATAATGTCTATAAATAAATACATCAAATTTACAATATTAATTTTGGATATATATAATTGTATGTGTTTTTGGATAAAAGAATAAATTCATAGTTTTTTTTACAGTAGAATCATTTTTCCACTATAAAATTTTAAAACATGTTATTCAAGGCCACATTTTAATTTAGTAGTGATAATCATTTATAATAGTCCACAATAAACATAAGTCAACAAATAAAAATGACATACGTTAGTCTCATAAATTTCATAACCAATGTGATATAAGGGAAAATGCTCTCCAAACTACCAATATTTAATCCTTTAAAACTTTTCGTGAGACCTTGGTAGAAGGCAATTTGATTTACATAATTGATGACAAAACAAATTAGAGTGTATCACAATTTTCATCTTTTTGAAAAAAATATTATCTATCAAATGTATCAATAGTGATTTTCAATTCTCAAGCCAAATTATTTCATTCATATATTAACTTCTGAACATTTTAAAAAGATCAAACATCATCAACATATCTTTCATAAAATTGGAAGATAAATACTTTCATAAACTAATATTTTTCTAATTCTTCATTCAACCTAAAAATATTTCAAATATATATACATGCATGTGCGAATTAGAAATAGAAATAATACTTCTTTTCAAAATGTCTTTCTAGTACAAGATATAACCATTGTACTTGGTCAACAGTTGCATTCAATTGAAATATTAGTTATGGAGTTGCTATACTAGTGTTTTCATGTTTTGAAATGTTGTTGACATCCATATATTATTCAATTCCAGTATCAGTTGGATTCAAACTAAAAATTTAAAAATTGAAGTTTTTTAAAACAATTTTATTTTGGTCCCAAAAATTAGAAAAATGTAAAGAAATCAGAAAACTAAAAAATACAAATTTAAGGCATTACAATAACATCTAGATTTTCACTAACTAGTGATAGACAAGAGTAAAATAATAGTTGGCTTTTAAAAGTTAATGCTTAAATTCATTTGTAATCATCTCTTTTGATTACATTTGATTGTGGCAGGAAAAATACAAATATAATAATACAAAAAGTTAAGTTGTCTTCTTTGGAAAGATTGATCCATCCAAGAGTAATCACTTAGCACAACTAGAAATTAAAAGCTCAAACATGTGACCCAGTGCTAAAATTTACTACAGTGAACAAGAGATCACAAGACTATGAATAGTAGTTACAAAAGTTATCAGAATAGTCTTTGATGAATTTATAATCCTTGACATTGAGAGTTCAGAAATAACATCCATCTCTTCCCCTGTATTTATATATCTGTTGGGTGCTTGTCCCACTAAGTATAGAATGATCCTTCACAAGCATAGAGCCCTATGCATGTTGAGAATTGTTTAGAGAGGTGAATGAAGTACCACTGGGTAAGGTACTAGAAGTATCCTCATTGAATACATGAGAAATGTTTGTTGTTGCAAGATAGATACCATTCTCTTTGTCTAAAGAAACACAATTCATAAAGAAAGGATATAATCTTGACATCATATGAGACCATACTAATTCTGAAGGTGTCTCTATTGTTAGCTTCTTGTTTGTCTGTATTTTCAATCTCACCTTTTTATCTTCCTCCTTGTTTTATTAAGTAGTCACATTAGAATATTTGAAGGTTTGAAAGACGTGGGATGTCAAGTTCCCCTGTGTGGATTCCACCCATCTAGAGAAAGCAATCTTTCTCTCACTATATGTCTGAAACGACCCATCCAAACCTTCAAAATTTGATACTAAAATAGGTTGGAAAGAAGACGCTTCATAATCCATCAACATCCCCTTAGTCTTTGTGCTCCTCTCATCCAACCACAGGTGTAAATTTGCATCCACAAACCAAGTAGTAATAACATCTTGCCATATGGATTTGAGATGGGTAGCACCAGATCCACTGGCTCAGGGGATGGTACTATTTGGGCATCGTGAACTTCATAATAATGGAAACTAATAGTGATGTGGTAAATACCAATATAGGTGCTATCAACCAAATTTTCTAACATGACTGCAAGAGACTGAGGTTTTTTAAGTAATGAAGTGTACTCGGTTAGATCTTTGTTGACCTCCCAAACAATCCCCACTTCAGTAAGGCTCAACAGTTCTTGTTCTAAGTATCTCAACACCACTCAGCCATGCTCCAACAATTCTATCATATTGTTCCCCTTTCCAGGTGGCCCTCCATTGAAGAACCACTCTGTAGGTGGGTTGTAAGAGACTTTAACAGGTGGTTGACCATACATGTTTCCAAAATCATGTTTGAGGACCTGTATAGTGCAGGGCTTCTTCTTCTAAGGATGCTGGATTATGGGCTTGCTCACTTCAATGTATTCTTATGGAGAACCATTGAATTTGTGTGCCAACAGATGCTATATGCTGAATGTAGGCTGAAAGAGTAGGATGAGTAAAAGGTTCAGGATAATGATGGAATTCAAGCCCATTGTCATTGTTGCATAATTCATTCCAAGTTAGCTTTTGTTGCTCAAATCATCATATTTTCCTACCTAAAAAATCATGCATTTAGATAATTGAAAATCAACTCGTGAACACATAATTTAGCACAAAATTTTATTTCAATTGGATCCTATCAATTGGTTTGGTAGCAACATTTCTTTTGCCACACTTTGTCCCTTCTTCATAACAAGTTTAAAGACTATATAATACCTTAATAATATTTTAGCCCTAAAGGTCACGACTATGCTCCATGGAAAATGAATTTGTTCCTCTATTGAACAAGCAAAAATTTTAACCTGGGCCATCTTGGAGAACAAACCCAACGAGAATCCATATGATTTTTATTGAACATCTTGTCTCATATTTTTATGAAAATTTTGCTTATTGGAAAATTTAACATTGGAAAAACATTGTCAATAAAACCATTTGGCATTCAAGGGTCTATGGTGTAACGGTAATGTGGCAAGTAACAAATCCCCCTACCACAATAGATTGAACCACAACTCCAAAGGACAAGTGCCTAGGTTATGTACTACAGTATACCAAGTATGATTCGTGTTTACAAATACTACTAATGTAAACCAAGATTATCTCGCAAAATGTTAAATGTAGTCCATAACTCTAGATTTTACCATAAAAATGACATTCCTAATTGGCATGAAAAACACAGCCAATTAAATTTACCCTTGTAACCAAATTCCCCACCAAATTAGTTCAAATTCCGCACAAGCAACATAATAAAAGGAATATAGAATTTCTCGCTAACTACTTGCAAATTTACATCCTTTGAAACTTGCAAATTCTTGTGGGTAATATAATACTTAGGTGAGCCGATTGTTGCAACATTACCCTTAGCAATACATACTACATAATTTTCCATATTAGATAGGGCATACCTAAAACCAAAAAATCAACATCAACCATATTCAAATAACCTACAAATCTAATTTCATGTCAAACAAATAAAAAATAACATAAACCTTATAAAATAACCTAGCAATCTAAGTTTAGATTTTCACATCTCAGTCTTACATAAATTGCAAGAGAAACCCAATTGGATGGATAGCAATACAACTGTGATGGTGCAGCTTATGAAACTCAAGAATATCAATGTGCTCCCTATTTGAGTTTTTTCTATGTACCAATGAAAACAGTTAAAAAATATAATTCAAGAAAATAGGAACAAAGCATGAAGGTTTACTTTTTCCCGCTTACTTCAGAGAGGAATTTCCAGAGTTCAGTACTAGCACTGCCTTTGAAAATGATTTTGAAGGACTCATGTTAATGTTGCTGATGAATTTAGCAACGAGCGAAATTCAATTCTCGAAACAAAAAAAATACACTGCATTTATCTGTATACATTGTAATCGAGTCTGGCCAACAAGAAGCATGAGGGTAGTGGTTCAAATCTCTCAGTCCAACACTCACAATCTCACAGTCCAGTGCAATGACATAAAGATGGCTCTTTAGGGAACTTTAACCATGAGTTTGCTCCTTTTCTACTTGGATTCGCTTATTCACTAGCGAAAGCTACCCCCAACAATCTGTATGAATGTAAATAGCATGAAACAAAGATTCCTTTGTTAAAATAATTTGTCAGAAAAAAATATAGGCACTTTTCATTGAGCAAAGCATGGATAAAATAGAGGGTTAAATGTTTTTAGCCACTCTTTTTCCCATAAAATAATGAAAATAAAAATGAAAATCTACAGAACTACAGGGCCACAAAACTACCCATATCTATCTAAAATGAAAATAAAAGCTAATCAACCCTAGCATAAACAAAGAGAAGCAACCATTGCGTAGAGCCACAAAGGTCTCCAACAAGACGTGAAAAAATATAGTGGAAGTTAACCCCTGGCACAAAGCATTTCACCAGTAAGAGTAGATTTCTATGCACTTTCAAAGCCATGGAATTCTAGGTATGTAAAATAGGGATGCTCACTCCTATTGTGCCAGTCTACAAAATCATTGCCAAAGCTAAAAGGTTGAGGGAACGGTAAAGGACATGGGAGCTTTGGAACACATTATGGGCATCTACCAAAAGATAAAAATTCACACTCAAAACTTGTAGGTCTGTCATAAGAACCGCTCTTGCTTCGGGAAATTATGAATGATTGTGTAGCTAAAATAGAGATTCATGTTATGGTAAAAAGAATTGTTAGCCAATCTGTGACCTAGATTTATTTCTACAGAACGAAACAACTATATCTTCTCGTTGCCTATAACCCTTTCTACAACTCGCAGTGCTTCTAAGAACCCTCGATAGGACTGTTTTCCTAATAATCCTCCCACAATGCAAATATGATATTTCCTTAAGGGAATTTTTGTTGTATTGTCGTTGCAACTGTCCTGTTAGGCATGCATGCAAAATTATGCAACATATACAAGGCACGTGAATTGCTTTGCAAAATGTCATGCAACCAGCTGTAGAACCACACGCCTTACTTCCAAGCCCTCATGGAATTTTTCCAGAATTTATACTAACAAAAAACTAGAGATATTCCCATCGAAAAGTAGCATCATCCAAGGGCATTTTTTCACAGAGCAAAAAAAATCCCACCACGAAATTCGTCGTCTATTAAATGAAAATATGAAAGCATGGAGAACGGATTTGTCGGACATGCATTCTAGTTACGAAAGTAGATCCGAAAATATCAGAGTTTTAGAGTTACTGAATTTAATTTGATTTGGAGATCGGCAAAATTTTCTTACAAAATTTCCCGGGCTAATAACATCTCAAATGATGAACAAATCAAATAAATGGCAAAAAGGAGCAATGTTAGTTTTGAAATTTGATTAAGTGACGATTTGCTAAGGTCAATCAAACTGTGTCTTGTAATAGGTCTACATTTTTTTTATATATTTATTTCAAAGAGATAAATTTTAAATAATTTGTAAGTTTAATATAAAAAATATTTTATATAAATTTAAATATTATATATAATAACAAATTGATTTATATTTATCATTATTAAATTTTTTAATATTGAAATAAAAATTAATCTCTTATTTTTGGTATGGATCTTATGCAGCTATGTTATTTTTATTCATATTCAAATGAATTAATGATTATCCTAATAAAATTTAATTAGATTTTTTATTTAATTTTAGAAGTGTTACAATATATTAATTGTATAGTTAGAATTCTTAACATACTTTTATTACAATTACATATAGTTATGTTTTATTTCAACTTATAAATATATAGGTAAACAATTCAATGTGAAGTTCAAATCAATTTCTCACATTCTTATACTATTCTATTAAATATCCAAACAATAGATTGTTTTCTTAATTTATAACACACTCTCTTTTCTATTTATTTTATTTAAAGATAATTTGTTACACAAAAAATGAAAATTATAGTATAAACTTATTAAAATATTATTTAATTTAATTTAAATTAATTATCTAATTTCATTAAATTCAAATCAAATTAAATTAATTTTTTTATTTAAAAATAATATCACACACAAAAAAAATGATATTAAATTATTAAATTATTCATTTTAAATTAATAATCGAGTTCCACCAAAATCATATTAAACTAGATCTTCTTAATTAATTTTGTTTTTTTTTTAATTTTAAAATAATGTTGCATAAAAAATTGACACACAATTATTAAAATATCATTTAATTTTATTTAAATAATAATCCAATTCCACAAAATCAAATTGCAGTAGTTCTCATTTGATTTAGCTTTATTTTAATTATAAATTATATTTAAATATTGTCAATTGTATTGATAGTGATAAATGAATTATACTTAGAATTTATATATATTAATGTATTTTTTATATTGTAAATTATATAAGAGAATTTTAAAAGATCATAATCTTTTACTTTCTCAAAATTTTAATTAATCGTATATACTTTTACTTGTTAAATTTTTAAATTATCATATATTTAATAAATAAAAAATTACATTAAATGTTAATTTTCCAAAAAAAAAAAATTGTCGAAGCTTTTGGTATTCAAGGTATGGTGTTCTGTTTTGACCCTCCGGATTTATAAACTTTTGTAGTTTCTTGTATAGCGTTTTCGCTGCATACATGTCATCCTTAACTTTTACTATATATATAATATTCAGACATCTTAGAAAAATAAATTATTTATAGAATAACATTCTTTTTCAATACAATTTTCTGAAGTGCATAACATCACAAACAATTGCGTTATATATATGTATGAATCCTCTCTTAATACCGGAAGAGATATGAAAAAGCTTCATGTGATTAAAATAGTTATATGTGACAACTTTTCGAAGATCAATCTCTCTCTCTCTATATATATTAGTTTTGTTATCTTTGGTTATAAGATCAAGTAAAGGAAGTAAAGTTTAGAACTTAGTTTAAATTAATTTAGATTAAGAAATGGAAGCTTTTGAGTTAATGTATTTAAAAATATATATATAAACGTAAATATGATAAATAAAAATATATAAGCTTGTAATCAAATAAATAAAGTTTGATGTTGGTGTTAAAATATGGATATTTTGAGATTAAAATGAAAGAATGAAAGTATGTTATTTTAGGATAAGAAATTATTTTTTGTATTATGAAGGATTCAAGTATATGGATCTAATTTAATAATATGCACAACTTTGCTTTTGGGATCTCTTAATTTATCTCTTCTAAAATTAGAAGTATTTAAAAATTTATTGAAAGGATTCATCATTGTGTCACAAGGAGAGACGTATTCTTCTAGGTCAATACCAAAAAACTTAGGTAAAAGATTGAGGACAACACTCTTGATCCATATGCGTGCTTCTAGTATGAATGTGTAGATCTAGATTTATTTTAGAGTATTGATAGAAGTGTCTTATAAAATTGTAAGAGTAGTTTTAAAAAGGTACAACTAATTTGTAGAACATAACATTAACAATTAATTCTTTCAATTATAATACACATAATATTTCATGATTAAAATTTTAAGTCGAAATAAAAAAAATTAAACAATTTCAAAATCCATTATTATTTATAGTTTTAAAATTAAAAGACAATACACCTTGAGCTATAATCTTCATAATACCAACTCTCAACTTTCTTATTAAATATGAAACCTTATTTTACATTTATATGACCATAAACTAACAATTCAACATTGATACAATCCCCCTTTGTTCCTATCTCATAAAATTGTCTTAAAAAAAAAGTTTTAAAAAATTATCCATTACAAAATAATAATAAGTATAAGTATACAAATATTTATTAATTAAATATTCAAAAAAGGACTGTGGACCTAGCTCAATTGGCTAAAGCATCCTATTGTAGGCAAGAGGTCACAAGGTCTATGTGTAAAGAAAATTATCTCAAAATAAATTTCTATTTTTAAAATAATAATTAATTATACAAGAATTTAGGAGACTCACTTTGATTAGTATTCTATATTAAGTGTCAAATTAGAAAATATTCCTAATGTAAGTTGATAGTAAAAAATTTTAATTCTAGAAGGGAGTTGGCATGATAAATGTGAAAAATGGATTTGAATAAGGAACCTGTGAAATTTGTATTTGTTTTATATAATCATGTATTTAATTATTTTTAATATAAAATTTATTTTTAAAATTTGAAGTAGAATATGAAATAATGAATAAATAAGCATATAACTATTCTTTTAATAAATTTAGTTGTAGGAGTTTAACCAATATTAAATAGGTGAATGTTGGTTTCAATTCAATAGTTAAGTGGTTTAAATAGAACTATATTTGCAGTAGTTTGTTCATCCTCTTAGATGTTATACATTATATTTTCATTTGAATAAAATATAGAAGTATTATATATGTAAATATTGTGTTGATTTTTTGTAATATTTTTTAGTTGAATAAAATATAGAAGTATTATGTATAATATTATGTTGACTCTCTACATTTTCAATTATTATTATTATTATTTTATTATTGTATCAAAACTAGACTAGATTTACTTCCTATAGAAGAGTACCCAAAAATGAAACCTTATGAAATATAAAATTTAGTAAGATGAGATTATAATAAGATAGATAGAGTTAGATTAGAGATGAAAATGTAGAATGTTTCTCTAGTTAAAGTTTGTTAATAAGTATGTAATCATTCTAATTTTAGAGAATCATATGGGGTCTATAAGTTGCTAAGCAAATTATACATGTCAATTATTTAATGTAGTCATAATATCAAACTATTCTTTCATAAACGAATGTTTTTTGTTTTGTATAATAAAAAATACCATTGGAGAATGATGGGCACTCCAAATTGTGTGAAGTTGCATATAGATCGGTGCAAGTAATCATTAAATCTATGGAAGTATCAATTCTTCTTTTGTTTATGTCAATAGTATTGAGAAAGAGCAGTTGTGCATAAGTTATTGATTCATTGAAGAAGATACAACTTAGATTGCATGATTTATATTGAGAAAGAGTTGCAAAAGTGATTATGAGATAGATTTTCTAAGATTGTTTTAGAGTCTATTACCCATGAAGTAAGAGGAGAAGATCATCTACTTATTAATTTTTTTGTTATGTAATAAGAATTCTATTATAATTAAAAACCCATGAGGATATGTAGATGGACTTTATTTCTAGAATATACAAAAGCAGAAAGAAGAGGAGACACCAATATTAGTTTCATTTCAATAGAATTTTTTATAAGTAGTAAATATTTTTTAATTATTACAAGCATGTTAATATTAGTATTATTTTTCTTGGAAGTGTTGAATATATTTTGTTAACTTAATATAGATTTTTTTAATGATTTTGTGTTGCATAATTTAAGAGCTTGAAAAGGCATAATTCAAACACCCAAGGATTTAATGCGAGATTAATAATCATACCTTTATAAGGGGGATGGGAAAAATTAATAGAATACCTCCATAGTGCCACAATTGTGAAGAGAGAAGATGCTTACAAGAAAATTTTACTCTTTTTTTTTTCATTCAAGTTTGTACTATGTACAAATATGCTATGTATTATAGGGAATTCATTCCTTCATTAAGAGGGAGTGTTATAATGAATAAATTCTAATAGCTTGTTAGAGAGATCATAGTAGAAGTTAGTTAGCATTAGAGAAGTGTGTTAATTTCAATTTGACAATTAAGTCACGGTTTGAATAGAGTTAGAATTATAAAAGCTTTTATCCTTTTAGAGGCTATATGTAATCTTCTTTAGTTGAATAATGTAAAAAATATATTGTGTATAAATTTTGTGTTTAATATATCTATATTTCCTATTTTTTTATTGCTACATACATACATATTGAAACAAAAGAAAATTAATTTTATTAGAGAATTAGAGTAAACAATGAATTTTAAGTGGACTAGCAACAAACAACTAATGTATTGGTCATAATGCTTTACTCTTTTAAAAAGAAGAGCTTATATAATTATTGTGTTGTAATAAATACACCACATTTATGAAGTTGCATCATTAAATTCCAATTAAATAGTCAATAGATTCCAATAAAACAACAAATTATTATAATAATCTATCTATTTTTTATATGTTTTAAAATATAAATAATATATCATTAACAAAAATAAAATTCTTTTTAAATAAGTGTATATTAATTATATTTATTTGTTTTAGCTAATTATTCATAAGTCATTTTAATCAAATTAATTTCTACACCACCATATCAATTATATTAATTCCATTTAACTTATTTTAATATTTTATAATATTCACATTAATATACTCATTTTAAAAACTATACAATTATATAATATAAACTATGATCTAATTTTTACATTTTTATAATTAATTCTACAAATATATATTTTTTAAATTGATAATATAAGAATTTTGAGCTTGGTTCAAATTATGTGAGGTCACAAATAGGGGATCCCATCCTCACACAAATGCACTACATTAACACAAATATTCCAAACCTATAGTTTAACAGGGGCACAAAGCCTCCAAGCATGCCAACCTAGTGAAGGTTTGGAACACGAAGTCATTGACATGAACACCAACAACTTCAATGTGAAGATTCAAACCTATACAAGTACAATGGATCAGTGACATACACACCGACAACTTCAATGTGAAGATTCAAACTTACAAGTATAATGGATCAGTGACATGAACACCAACAACTTCAATGTGAAGATTCAAACCTACAAGTATAATGGATCGGTGACATGAACACCAACAACTTCAATGTGATGATTCAAACCTGCAAGTATAATGGATCAGCGAGGGCACCATGCTCATGACTACAATGGTCCATTAGAGATGTGAATTTTGATAACTACAACAATAATATCATGATTTAACTATCACACACTATACCATGAATGACAATTCTACAATATAATTTCTAAATCATAAAAATATTGCTAATATTATTATAAAACTACTTCCATGAAAAAAAAAGAAGAAAAAGTTAAAACCAACTCCAAAAACTTTATTTAAATATAAAAAACAATGCAAAATAAATTACTAGTTAATTTATTTGATATGAAATGTATATTTGGGCAGTGAATGCCGTACGCTGTAACACATTCTAGAATTTTCTTCTCAGCCACCTTTGTATCACAAGGCCGGTTGTTCCTCTTTATCCTAACAAGCTGTGTCGGTGGTTAGATGACTTTACAATCAAGTACTTACTCACTCTATGTGACAGATTTGTCAATATCACAATACAGATTTCCCAGAATATTATACAACTTACGGTCGATTTCCATCTGGCTTTTGCCCATCACAAACTGTCAAATATTAGCTCTGCTTTTTTTCATCTTTTTTGGCCGAATAATCCACTTTTCTTCTGTGGGAGCTCCGTTCAATCAAGATAAAAACTCAATATAACAGCACCCATTTTCAAAGATAACAAGTTTCTACAATTCATATTGATAATTGTTGAATATTTTTAAATTCGATTGTGTGATTTTTTTTGCATCAACGTTTTGGATCACATTCCCTGATTTATTATCAGGATGAAAAAAGAGAAATACTGGATCATGGAGTGTGATCCGAAACGTTGATGTAAAAAAATTCACACAATCGAATCTAGAAATATTCAACAATTAGCAGCCATTTTATCTCAGTATAATAATTCAGCTGCTCAAATCTAACTGGGACTTCCAAGTTTGTTTAGATTAAATAGAATTTACAATTTCTTGGTAGGATAATTAGGTTAATGGTGAATGATATATGATGATGTTTTTATCAGGATTGTGTAATTTTTCAGATTCATATAAGGTGAAAGAGAGAAGCAATCGACAAGGTTAAAAAGGAAAAAGCCGCCATCAGTACAACATATTTTAATCAGTACTGCACGGTTTCTTATTAAGAAAGAAATACCAAACAAACCAACTCCTAATGGAAGGAAAATTGTAGACACTTATAATTTAACATTTCTTGCATTGAAATCTGGAAAATCAAAAGAAAAGAGACATTCCAATCTCTCCTAACACACATTTTTTCAATCTGAACCGCACTTCAGAAATATAAGGATCCCTAGGCAGTCAGTCACCTAGGGAAACAAATCCCATTGTTTATTAAGATATAAAAGGAAAGTTCAACTTTTTAGGTAAGAGAGGAGACTCTTTAGTCAGACCCCAATAACTCTATTTAGTATCAAAGTTTGTTCACTAGTAATGGGTGTGGTTAGTAGACTGACTAATAGTAGTTGAATATTTGTAAGTTAGCAGTTGATGGTTCAAATCTATACTTTTGGAGTCTCTTTCATTCTGATTGGATTTTTGCGTATTTCGACTGTTGTGTTGCTTGAGTCTCTTTCATTCTGATTATACTTTACATTCTTGGAGTGTCACAGAGTCTTATATTCTGATTAGACAATTGTACTGCTCAAAATCTCTCTCATTTTGATTAGACTTTTACAAAAATAGATAGGTTTATAATGACTGCTAATCAAAATAAAAAACCTGATATATGATGATATGAAATAATAATGACGACTTTCAGAAAACAAAAGATTTATAATAACTTCTAACCAAAATCAAAACCTAATATGTAATAATACCCTCCAATTACCATACGATTTTCTACACATAACATATAAAACCCTCTCCAGAAATTCAATAAAAGATTTCTACCGACCAACTTATTGTCTCCAGAAATTCAATAAAAGATTTCTACCAACCAACTTGAATTTTGTTCCTGTGCTTTGGGCCCCTTCAGACACCTTTTCCATTCTCTTCCCCCTGATAAACTCAAAAATCCGGCGCCATGAAAGCCGCTTCCCCAGTTTCTTAAAGATGAAGATCCTCAATCCCTTTCAAATGGCCACGCTTGCGATCCGCATTTACACACTTGTCACAGTAGGGCCAGGTGGGAGGATGACATTGAGCCAAGGACAAGAGTACACCATTGCTGAAAAGTGGCCCCATCTCATCAGAATTCTGAAACAAATAAGGAATAAATATATAAAACCAAAAACATCGACGTACATGTGTTGAGAAGAGAGACAGGCATCGGGGCACATTCTGCGCGAAAACTCCTTTCCGTTATTCCAGGCCGTTCGACCACGTTTTCAGGGCCCGCAGCCTTTTGAAGTCGCTTCCCTGAAAAGATGGAAAACCAGATTGTGTGAAGGAACACCGTAAATTATGATGAATCATCCATGGATGCCGCGTGGGCTTTTAATGGTGGAGTTTCAGTCTGGTCTTTTTAAAGTAAAACTTGATAAACAAAGACACGTCGCATTAACGTGGTCTTTTTTCAATGACACGGGAGTTTAGAAGTCCGGGCTAGGAGAGACATTTTGTACCAAGCCCGACGATTGATTTGAGAAGTAAAATAAAATAACCATTTCCTAAAAAAAAAAGCATATTTTTTTGAAATGGCACTGTCTTGTTTTGATGGACAACAAACTGAACCTTTTTTTATTTTTATTTTTTATATAGATGAAATTGTGATGTAAAATTGATCTAGGTTTATTGTGTAGTGTGAAATTGATTTGGGTTGATTGTGTGGTGTAACTGATCTGAAAAGTTTTGTAGCTTTGAAATTAGTTTGCCTTGTCTTATGATATCTAAATTTATATTGATGAAATAATGATTTTTGATAATAGACATGATATTTCAACAATCCTTGATCATACTTAAGAATGTTTATGGATGAAAGAGTGTAGAGACTTTTAGCATCAATGTTTTGGATCACATCTCATGATTCATCATTAAGAAAATGATGAACTTAGGTATGATGGTTTTTGCAAACACCCTTGGGGAGTTTGCAAAGCAAGGGTCATGTTCTCCTCACTCAAACACTTATGTTGATTTAATGACTTGTACACAAAGATCAAATACAACAAACAAACATACAATATTCCTAAGTATGGAGATGCTAATATGGTAGTGAATAATCATATATGTTTCTTAAATGATAATGCATGTGAGGAATGCAAGCTCTTGATGTTGTCCCATGAATAAAAATGAAATAGGGTTTGTCTTTTATATAACACACTAGAGTACAATTTGAAATATTTTTCCTTTCAAGTTAGTTTGTGCAATGATGGGTTGGGGGAAATAGGCGGAGGGGGTGACCATGCCCAAATTTAATTTTGAATTTTATAAAGGTAGGGGTTGATTTTACATTGTTGAATTGATTGCTATACATAAATAGGAAAATTGAGGGTCAAAATTAGTTCTTACATATGTGTGAAGGATAAATCACATTACTAGGTTTAGATAATATTACAACTTTTAGTGCAAAGAATGCTACTTGTATGCTATTCATAGCATAATGACCAACTTGGTCAAAATGAATACAAATCTAATTGAAAAAATGTAGGTATACAATTTTGACCATTACATTTTCCCCCCACTTTGATTTGCATGTGAAACTCTATGAAGATGTAAATGTAAATCAATAATTCAACATGAAAGTAAAACATTTTAGAAAATAAAATATCTTCAACATATTATCCTTGCAATGAGTAATCTATCTTAAAAAGTGTAAAGGCAAGCACAATTCAAAGAGTAACATATGCCAAAAAATTAAATTTATGCATTAACATATATGCTTTTAAAAAATATCAAGCACCTCAACACAAGCATAAAAAGAAAACTGTAACTTTAGGGATCCAAAGTGAAGCCATGAACATGTAAAATAAAGCTTAAGATAGTGCACATGTAGGCATGGACTGTTGAACACCTGAAATACTGGGGGGGTGAATTAGTATTCTTTTAAACCACTTAAACATTTAAACATTCATTCCACATAACATGTTCAATTTGCAACAGGAAAGGAAAGTATAAGAGCAACCATCAAAAAACATAACACACGAGCACCGAAATTTTATATGAAAAACTAAAAATGGGAAAAACCACAGTGAGGATTAACTCACAATATATTATAACTGATTATAGTATATTACAAAAGTTCTCACTGCAAGTGGACTCACTGCCCACTGAAAGAAGAAAATATACAAGAAATTGTGACACACAACCAAGATTTGAATTGTTATAGTTGCATCTAACATATGCATGAATTATAGTTCCATTGAAGCTCAACTTACAAACTTTACATACTTCATACTAATCCACACTAACACTCTACTTTGCTTTGTATTTTCCTTAAACTTGCACAATTCACATCAATTGTACATCACATCACATCTCTATCTTCAAAACACTGAAAAAGAACTTACATATATATATCTGATTCATCCATAAACACCCACAACATCAATTAGGTTGGCCTAATTAGATTTATCATACAAATTATACCTTATCGACTCAACATACACGCTTTGTGCTAAGATCAAAAACTCATAACAAGTCAAAAGAGGTTGGCATGGACTCATAATAGCTCCCACATAATGAATCAATACTTATTCAAAATATGCAGTATATAAAACTTACTAGGTCGACACCAGTAATGGCCTAATAACAAAATTTTCCAAGTTCTATTCAACATTAAACTAACACGTGGACCTCAAAACTACATGCCACTTCAAATATAGATTCTATTGACACCTGTCAACATTCCCACAAATCTGCAAAGCCAAATTCCAATCCGTGGAGAACTGCAGATTCACCAAAACATGCACATTGAACTAGAAACACTGTTATTGCCAGACCGAACTTTTGTCACACATAACTTCTTCACCAGAATCCTAAACAATATAAAGCTCGAGATATAAGCTTCTCTAATATCTAAAAAGATTATGTCAAAAGTGTAGAGCAAGATCTTACATAGTAGACCAATGTAGACCCAATAATTAGATGTCCTATACACAAAATTACCTATATTGGGGTGATCCCACAATACTAGTTTACAATTTTTGGCCAAACTAGACACTAAACTATTTTTTTCTAATTAAATCTTCACTTTCGGGCACCTATAGCGGCTAAACTGTGAGGAATTTGAAGATGATGCAAACTAGTGATTTGTGACATTTTGTCTATAGATTCTAAATATATTTTTTTCAAAATTTTTGGAATTAGATTGCACTTATTTTTCCATCTCCTTCAAAAACTAGTTTTTATCAATAAACACCATTTTTAAGGAGTGATGCTCACTTATACAACATAAATTTTTTTCTATGAAGGATAAAATTCTATTTTTTTGAATTTATATTTGTAACTACAATATCTAACTAGTTCATTTGGTTTCATAGTGTTTTATTGAATATTTTTCCTTAATCAAGTTTTGAAGTCAAACCAATTACAATTTAGACATAGACCATATACAACATAACTTTTTTTGTATGTATCGAAACTCATTTTTTTTATTGGATCAAGGACATCAATACCTAGCCTAAACATATTTTTAGAATTTTATTTTGATAATCTACTATTTTTCCACGTGTGCAGAACAAAGAGCTTGATTTTTGGTGAAAAACCTATGTTTAATCAAACTAAAAAAAAATACATAATAAATCCAAAACATATTAAAATTATATTCGATGGATAGCTCGTTTCAAGGACTACCATCATCCAATTGGGTTTGTGAAGTATCCTCCATTTTCATCCTCAACTCGAGCTTCAAAGGGAAAAATTCTGCAAAAAATTAGTGCCAGAGGGGGAGAAGGGGGGAGAAGGGGGAAAAAGGGGGTTCAAATGAACCAAAGTTTGAGCGAACTCCTTCTTTTCCATTGTCTTCATCATTGAAAAATGAAAAAAAATTGAATCCCTTCATTTAATATGGTTCTCTCGAACCAGGGTCCATTCGAACACCCTAGTTTGTGGGAACCCCTTAAAAGCAATTTTCTTTTTCATAGGAGCGTTTTTGCAATTTTCCTTCCTCACTAGAATTGTAAACCATTTTTGTGGGTTTACCAATTGGCACTTAGTCAATTTCCATATCAACTACCTTCACTAGATCAAACCTTCTTGTAAAATTACACTTTATAATCATCCTCTTTGACATACTCAAGCTATACAAACTGATATGCATGATGGTCTTCATACCAGAATACAATGTTGACATCAATGACAACACTATAATGCAATGCACTTATCCCTCATGCTCATGTTGCCAACAAATGCATCAATGACAAACTCCTCATTCTTCCAACAATCTCCCCCTTTGTCATTGATGGCAACATGCCTCAATTATCTCCCAAAATTATTCTCTCCCTTTGACATCAATGGAAAAAGGCACAAAACATAAGTCTTCACATATATTGAAACTCCCCCTGACTGATATGTATATATATATAAGTTGAAGACTTAACTGGCTCCCCTACGAGTACAATCCAACAAAAAATTATATTAGAAAATTGCCTTATATCACCTGCATATGTATACAAAAGTTTGAAACAATAAACTAAAATGCATAAAAAGAATGAAATACATTCATCTAGAGGAATAATTTGACTCTTGTATTTTATTTAAATGGGTTTTCCATTCTTGTTTTCCTTCGTCCCAAATGTTCTTGGAAATCTATTTTGGGTCTCCAACTCCATCAAGAGTTCTTCACCATCATTCAGAGTGTTGGGCACCAGATCTAGCTTTAAATATTTGTCAACACTCAACAAGGCACTAGAAACAAATATGAACTTCGCGTTCACTAGATCATTGAGATTACCAAACTGCATTATGATCTTTTCTTTTTGAGCTTGTAGTTGGAAGCACTACTCATGCAAGTTCTCAGTTGCATACCTTGTGCTTCCATCCAAATAATGTGCCAGATCATAGGCATTGGAAGCTTTGTTTATTTGAGACTCAATTAAGTCAATCTCATCCCTTATGCTCTTTGTCGAACTCGACCATTTCATACAAAACTAAAACAAAACTTTGGCTTCCACAACACAAGCTTGCACACCTTTGAGATTTTTCTAAAACTTGTTGCATGTGCATTGGTACACTTCTCCATTACATTCATTAGTCTCTTGTCATTTATCTTTTTCTCCATTTATTTCTCTAACTTTCCTTTCAATCTACTAGCATACTCTTTAAATGAATCAAGTATTTACTTTAAATTTTCCACACCAGATAGAGAATTGTCAATACTTACACCGAGTATGGCCTCGTGCAAATTTTTTAGGATCCTTATGTCCTAAAATGTTATTATTTTAAATATTTTAATTATATATATGTAGACACAAAAAATATATAGATTGATCCTATACACCTGATCTTGATTTTACTAACACTAGTTCATCCTAAATCATCTCTTTTATTAACCATTTAATCGAATAATCTATATTTGATTAAATTCATCACATTCCATCTCTTAATTAAATAAATAAATTTTATTTGATTAAGTCATCATTTCCCTTTTAATTAAATAATTTATTTTATTTAATTAATCTCTAAGGTCATCTCATTTAAATTAAATAAATTTATCTTTATTTGATTTAAAACTAACACCATCTTCTTTAATTAAATAAATCAAAATCTTATTTAATTAAGTCTAAATTCATTTTCTTCTCATTTTGATTTAAATTAATCCAAAAGTCTAAGTCAAATTTGTCAAATCAGCTAATCTCCCTCTTAATTAATCAAATCCTGATTAATCCTAATCTTAATCCATCCAATCCTCTAGCTTTTGCAACTTGCTCAAGAAAATAAATTTTATTAATTAATAAATCTTCAATTTTCATTAAAAAAAGGCATCAAAGTGGGGATATTCTCCAAGTTTGAATTCTCCCCCCAAAAGTACTTGTCCATCCAACAAGGCATTAAAGGCCTCTTACATGTCCTTTTCTTGAGCCAAGTGGCGTTTAATTCATTTATTCTCTCCCTCCAACTTGTCACTTCTCCAAATTTGAATTTCCACCTAGTTGCATTAATGTGCACATTCATCCAAATGTGCTCCACCTTTGTCCACTCACATGTTGACAAGTGGCATTATGTTATTGGTTGGTGTTTGATCCCACATTCATCCATTTTGCTTCATCCTCCATCATTCTCTTCTATAAATAGAAGGCTCTCATTTGGATTTTAGATCCACAACTTTATGCAAAGTCATTATCAAGAGATTTTGATTTTTTTTATCCATTGTTCATCCATTTTCATCAAATTTTCATAGTTTCATAGCTAGGTTAAGGCAAATTTTATCAAGGAGAACCATTGATCATCATCAAGTTTGCAAGGGATTGGGAAAGGGCTATTTTTCACATCAAAATAACACCAATTTCCCCATGGGATTGAGAGTTTGATTGTTTTGAGCAAGATTAGATAACTTTTATTTTGATATTCTCTTGTTTTCTTGTTCATTTCATTTCAAATGAATTGCATGGGGAATTTTCACATTGGACTAATAATATGTTTGTTATTTGTGTTTGTGCAGGTATAGGATCACCATTCACATTTTGGCGCTAGGAGGGTAGAAATCTCAAATTTAACACGTCTTTTTGGTCATTTTCACTGTTTTTCAATAGGTCTGTTCGTGAATCTTGATATAGTGCATTTGTGGCTTCTTTCAGTGCATAGGTGGTGAATTATGGTGCATCCAAGCTCTGTTATATAGCACATCTGCAACATCTTCCAATGTTCACCTCTTGTTTTAGCGCATCTGAGCACTCTTTTAGCACATCTAAGCACTCTTTTAGCGCATCTGAGCACTCTTTTAGTGCATCTGGTCATTGTTTTAGCGCATTTGGTCATTGTTTTAGCTCATCTAGTCACTGTTTTAGCGCATAGGGTCTCTGTTTTAGCGTTTTTATAGTCATTTTTTAAATGGTCATATCTTGGTCATACAAAGGTCTTTTTTGAAGATTTTTTTTGAAATGGGGTAGAATTTCATAAGCTATGCAATGGTGTAAGTTTTTCTCAATTTTAATAGAGTTAAAATTTTCAATTTTACATCTAAAGTCAAATCATTTTGTAACTTAGTCTAAGTTTTAGGATTTTATGGTTAATGATTCATCTAACCCTTATATCTTCTTGCTTCTTGATCTCATATAACATTTTGAGCACTTTTACATGTTAGGAAATCAAAGAGGGAAGGAGGAAACAAACACAAAGGCTTTCTATGGCATCATCACTTGATTGCAACAAGTGTTTTTAAACACTTTGGGAGCAATTATAATCCCATTTTAAGGCTTTTGTTCTCTTCAAGTTTTAGGGCTCAAAATAAATTTCATTTGGGTTTTAAAAAGAACAAAACAAAGGGGTTAAAAAGAATCTTAGGAACTTACTCCATTTTGTTTTGGACTTAACAATTGAACAAACAAATACCACACTTCAAAGTTGGTGCCTAAAAAGAACTCATTTCTTGCTTTGAAGTTAAAATGAACATGTGCTTTTGTGTCTTGTAATTTTTTTTGCAAAGTAATCTCATTTAAAAAGGCGTATGCACTTCTCTCATGCTTCACGACATTCTTGAGAATCAAAAGTCTTTTTGGTGATATTAAGTTGCATAAAATATTGCCTCCACACTTCAATTTGGATTCTTAAAATTGAACAAAGCTTGCTAGTGTGAGTGGAGTATATCGCGTGTGTTCTCTCTTTGTTCATGTAAACAAAAATTGATCGAACTACAGATGTGCTTGCTCACTTTTTTTTACCCTTAGAAGGTCTGCCTGGTGGGAAAAAGTAATCACCCCAGGGAACGACTCAACTAGGAACACGCTAAAGCCAAGTGACTTCCACCCGGTATATAAGTGTGAGTACTTGAGGAAAGTTCAATTATCATGAGGATTGTTTCAAAAAAAAGGGAAGCAATGGTCTCTTGTTGTATGGATGATCCCCCATGAATGGAATGCCTATACTAGAAATTTGTGTTTAGAAGCCCAAATCCTTATCTATTTGTTGGTGCACGAATAGTCGTTTTGAAGCCACCCCACATTTTTGCAATTTTTGGTAGAGATGAGAAGTATTCCATGGGAGTTTCATGAGTACTAAAGCTTGGCTGGCCCGTAGAAATAAGTTTCATGAAGGGGAGCCAGTGTGGTCAAGCTTTTAATTATCATCTGCCAAGAATAAGCGCAGCTGGATTTATCCAAGTGGGGATTCAACAAATATTGCCTCTTATCCATAGGGTTGTGTATTTTCTTGGAATCAAAACACTTTGCTTGGATCTTAAACATTGGAAAACATTCAAATATGATCATCAAATTTCAAACCCTTTAGAGGAAGCAAATACCTTTGACAAAATTCAAGTGTTATTGCTTTCCCTAGGGATTCTATTCTTAGAGGCTTCTAAGCATTTGAATTTACATCTCAATTTGCTCTCACTAAAGTCAATAATTTAGGGAACTTTTTCCTTAATTTCCTTGATTTCCACATAAAGGACTTTGTGGGATGAGAAGAAATTGGGACATTAGACATTTAGTTTGAAAACCTAATCAATAATTGTTGTGGTAAAAGGAACTCACTAAGAAAAGATAAGAAACAATTGGACCCCACACATGTGCTCTTTCAAATGATTTCTCGAAAGATCAAAATCTGAAAACCAAAGTCCAAAGGTCTTAGTCAAAAAGCTCGCAAGAAACGTTTTTCTATGCTTTACGAATTTAGAGAAAGATTGACCTTCAACTTTTACAAACGTGCATCAAGGAACAATCCAATTTTGTATTCATTTTACTATTTTCAGAATCCAAGTCTCTTTCAAAGGTTTGAGTATCTCACATAGGAAGTATTAGCATGTTCTTCAACACCTTGGTCTAGTAAACAAAGTCTCTCTAAGTCTCTTAGGATCAAAATCAAAACTCTCATCCATCTTCAAAAACTCAAAATCAAAATCCATCTCACAAAAAAATCTTGGAAATCTTGAAAAAAAAATCCTTATGCTAAACTTTGGGCAAATCTTTTGAAATCAAAATCCAAATCATCTTGTTTGACTATGTGTGTGTAGATGGATCCTTCTTTAGACACTTAGTCAAATTATCATCTTGTGGACAAGTTTACTCTAGGACAACATCCAACCTCTTAGAGTTCATGAGTTCATTATCCAAACAAAATCCGATCAAAATCAAATCAAACATCAATCCAAAAGTCCTAAAGTTTAGTATCCTCTTCAAGGTTTCCTAAGAGTTCCAATCATCCACCAATCATCCATCTCTCATTATCTCATCACCATCTTTGATCCTCAATATCTTAGACTTTCTTTTTTATACCTAAATATTAGATCAATCCAAAGAGTTAGAGGTTCACCTCTTACATTCTTGAAAATTGATCCTCATTTTATGATCCAAATTAGATCTCAACACAAGAAGAACATGGAAACGAACAAGGAAACATCTACTTCGAGTGACTTGAGTCAAACTGCTCCCAAAATGAATCCTATTGGATCTAGCAATCCCACTCTCAATTTCCCTCCACTTCCACAAGATCATCAAGAGGAAGGTGGCCAAGTGGAGGACATCACTAACAATGTTTTAGGGATGACTCCAGATGAGATTATTGAAATGGTCCAAAATCCTAAGACTGTTGGAAACAAGCAACACTAAGAGGGGGGTGAATCAGTGTTCTGCAAATTTTAACTCTATTATCCTTATTTTTAACTTTTCTAACACATTCAATCAATAACAATATGCAGAAACAGAAAATAAGAAACCACACAACCATAACACAATGATTTTTACGTGGAAACCCTGTAAGGGGAAAAACCATGGTTGATGGCCAATCCACAATTAATTTTGAGTATACTCAAGGAGGATATTACATAAGGGGAATGCACTTGCATTCAGGCTCACTGCCTAGAGCTCTTTGCTCAAAATAAGCCTCACTGCCTTTACAAAAGAGATTGGAATAGTTCCAAAAGAAAGTGAACTGATATAATAGCATCTAAAAATGCCTGATTATAGTTCCTGTTAAGCTCTGGTGACGAAATTTTTTCTTGATGACTGATGAAGAACTTTTGCCCTATTTTGCTCAAGTTTGCCCATAAAAATCTTTATGCACAAGTGAAACTGCGCATGAAATCGCTTAATCTATTCTTAGAAAATCGCAAAAATTGCACATCAACTCTCACACCTATCCAAAAGATATGGCCAAACACACACACACAGACACACACAAACATATATATCCACTTACAAATATTTCATCGCCACAAGTCGGCTTCCACAAAACTTAACAAGATTAGCAACTAGTCGGCCCATATAATGGATAAATTCTACGTGGACCCGAGCAAGTCGGCCAAACAATAGCTGGGACCAATAATTGAACAACCAAAAAGATAATAACAATAATAATTAACCTTTATACATCCGGTATACAATATTTCACTGAGTCAACTTGACATAGAAAATAGACAGAGAATGTCCAATCGGACCTATAGCCATGAGAATACTTTTGCTAGATTCAATAATTGTATGCTCTCTATGTGTCAAGGAAACACGTTCAACAATCCAAAACCAAGAAAAGTGATTCGGTGATACTTCACAACCGAATATCCTGTGGGTGATCCCACAATAGTGGTTTACAATTTTTGGCCAAACTGGACACTGATTTTTTTAAAAAACTAAATCTTCACATTCGGGCATCTATAGCGGTTAAACCATGAGGAATTTGGAGATGATGCAAACTAGAGTCTTGTCATATTTTGTCTATAGATTCTAAAAATATTATTTTCAAAATTTTTGGAATCAGATTGCACTTATTTTTCCATCTCCCACGAAAATTGGTTTTTTTCAAACAACAACATTTTAAAAAAGTGACGCACACTGTATAACGCATAACTTTTTTTCCTTGAAAGATAAAATTCTAATTCTTTTGAATTTAGATTTGTAACTCTGATATCTAGTGCTTCCACTTGGTTAGATAGTTTTTTATTGAATATTTTTTCTTTAATCAAGTTTCAAAGTCATATCAATTACAATTCAGACATAATGCGACCGTATAACGCATAACTTTTACTGTATGTATCAAAATTGTTCTTTTTTTTTGGTTGGATCAAGGACTCCAATATTTGGTGCACTCATGTTTTTAAATTTTTTTTTGATAATCTTCTATTTTTCCACATGTGCAGAACAAAGAGTTTTGTTTTCGGTGAAAAACTTATATTTAATAAAACTTAAAAAACAAATAGATAATATAATCAAAACATATTAAAATTATATTCGTTGGATAGCTCGTTTTGAGGGAAACCTGATACCAGTTGGGTTTATGAGATATCGTCCATTTTCATTCTCAAATCGAGCTTCAAAGTGCAAAATTCTGAGCAATTTTGGTGCCTGAGAGGATGTGGGTGAAAATAAGTGGGTTTGATCGAACAACTGTTTGGTCGAACAAAAAAATAATGTTCGGTTGAATAGGGGTTCGACCGAGCTAGTGTTCGACCAAACCCATTTAACATACAATAAAAAAATAGATTTGAATGGGGTTCAGTTGAACATTCTAAAAATGTTCGGTCGAACCCCCTCTATTAAAAATTAATAGTTAATATTAATATAAATATAAATTATATTCTTTTTAAATTATGACTTGAGAG